>JBAHVQ010182055.1:0-41958 GCA_036872915.1 Nanipora kamurai | reverse complement strand
TAACAATAGAATAGCTAATGAGCTGTGTTTTAAGCAGTCTAAAAGCCTCAACCCAATCCATTATTTGAGAGAATGGAGAGAGAATATTCTCTCAAATAATGGATTGGGTTGAGGCTTTTATTCTTTACTTAAAAAATGAATCCATCTAAATACTCATGTGTATCGATTTTAGTAAAGATACCAATGATTTTTTACCCGAGTAAATCGAAGGAAAAATTTGTTAACATCAGGACAAATCTCTTTCCAGTTTACAAATATTGATTAAAAATTACTTTCTTTTCATTTTTAGACACGGGTTATTCACGTGTTTAAAATAATATTTACTCACAGGACGTTTACACTCATGGTCCGGACAAATTGGAGTCTGCATTCCAATTTACACGTACCGTGTGTTTATAGAAGACTTCACGGTAGGTATAGCCACCTTGCAAGTAAGGCTGAGACAATGGCTAGATTGCTTACTGATCGTCAAGATTAGCATGATAAAGTTCTAAGTTAAATTTCAACTGTCTCAGCCCTACTTGTTAAGATGGGTTGAAATGATCGGAAGAAGGTTTTGAAGTGAAATCGAAGTATCATCGCTTATATCTGGAGTTATTGACAAATGTTTATTTTCGGATTACGTTTTCTCTTGTGTCTCTTCAGGTTGTCGGCTGCCAAATTGCCCTTGTATGGCAAAAGTTCTAGCGCTTGAAACTTCTACGAGTCTCGACGTGTCTGGGATTCATTTACACGGTAATTGTTTAGGAGAACCGAATCTTGTTTTGCGTTTATATATGTAAATTGCCGGACCAACCCGACTGGGTCACAAGCTGGACCCCTAAGTAACAAATAAGAAAGTCATTAGCTCTCTTCCATTGAATATATTTTAAACTTATGGCCGCTCATATGGTGAAATTGTTTCTAACTTTTTTCTTTTAATTTGTCTTGGTTTGAGTGGTTAATGAACGCTGTTGGAAAGACGAAGGGGCAGCCAAGATTTGTCAATTTTGATTTTAGGGAAGTGTTATTGCGGCCACCACAGTAGATTTCACGTTAGCCGACGCCATCTTGCGAAGTAGCGCTGAGACAATAGCTAACTTGCTATATAAGGAGATTTATTATACTAATCCTAATCATTAGCATGATAAAGCTGCTGAGTAATTTAGCATTGTCCTTACTTGGCAAAATGGCGTAGGCTAGAGTGAAACCTACTACAACCAAAGGACTAAGGTCGTGGTTAAGAGATGAAGATGCTAAACATCTTGACGTTGCTATTCGTTTTTTGTAAATTATTGGAAGCTGCAGTTTGAAACTATTAAAGGCTTTATTGTATCTCGTTGAACAAACTGTGGTGCAGCTAAGGGGCTAAGAAATCTTGTGGATTTTTTTGTTGTACAACTGGGCGAATTACCGTGTGTGTGATACCCTTTGCCCTTGGCATTTCTGGAGTTCCACCGAAGTTTTTTGTTGTGAACGGTTCCGACAACTTCGAGAGAACCGAAGATCCATGAAGATGAACGTCCAGAAAACAATGGAAAGACATTAAAGGAATGCCATAAAACAATCCGCAGATAACCTGGATTTGCTTCAATTATCGCTTCGCCAACCTGTTTAAACAAAATGTAATGCGAAGATCAGTATGTTAGAAAAGTATGATTATAAACCATACGCTAGACCACAAGTCCACGACTAATACAGATCTTCGTATAAGCTTAACTTAGGTTAACGTAACCTTTGTTAACCTATAAGAAGTGAGTATTCCTAAAATATTTTGTTGAAAATAAAATTTAGAAAAAGAACATGGTAAAGGTAAATAATTTGACAAATTTTTAAATATAAAAAAATTCATAAAATTAGTGGTTGTTCATCAATTTTCAAGTGGTATAGCAATTAGGCAGAAATGAAATTGATGTATCCTCACAGGTGTTTGGGACAATCTGATGTTAGAATGGAAATATTTTTGAGAGCATAAATTTCTAGTTTCCGAATGTCAAACATGATTAAAGTTGTTGAGTGATCAACAGCATTTTCCGAGCCAACTTGATGGTATTTTTCGAAAACAAATTAATGGTTGAAAAAAATTAGTCCTCTGTATCTTGACCAACGCTGAACACGCCTTATCTCAAGTGTGGCGATTATAAATACCTACCTGAACTGGCATGTAAAGGTATCAAAATGTGGTTGTATTGTGGAACAAATTTGGGCAAAATAGCGATATATGACGTGAAATCGTTTTATGTAAAAGAAAACGACCAACACCAATCAAAGTTAGCATCAACCTGACTCCTTCTTAAAGGAAAAAAGAAAGCAGAAAGTGGTTGTAGAGAACGAACGACTGAAACCACGATCAAGGACAGCTTAATATCACGGAAAGCGCTTTATAAAGCTGCACAGGATAGGGAAGAAATGATGATAGAGTTAGTAATATAGATTGCTTTGGAGAGGATATACCTGAACCGGAATATAGTTTCCAAAGAAGACATTATCTAAAAACTACTGAAAAAGCTGAGTGGAGGAGCAATCGAGGCAAAACAAGATCTTGAAATTGAAAGTAGCCGGGTGTCAACAAGAAAAACAGATCACAGAGATGTGAGTCGTGTTAACTAAGCAGGGTACTATAATAATTTATTATTATCCTTTTTATCATTATCATCTTCGTTTCAATGTTATGATACTTCATATTATAAAGCAACAATTAACCTCATCCATTTAGGAAAAGAATTGGCTGACCATGAAGTTTGTATAAGTCAAAAAAGGAAACCAGCTACAGGAGAAGGTGGGTATAAGCAATTGAAAAAATATGAGACTGAGAATGGTACTCGAATTTTGCACCATGCAGCTATTAAATGTGATAGCAAAAAAACGCTTCTCTGCAATTGCATCCAGAGGAGGCAGACGATCGTCACAAGAGAACTGTTCTACCTTCGGACATGTTACCGAGAGATTACGAGAAAATAAGATGTAAAACTGCCAAACAACGACTCATACAAATTTTTCTTGAAACTAATTGCGGTCATTGAAGAGAAAGTTATGGCAAAGCTTTCTGGCAGCAGATAGGAGAAGAAGACGTAGGGAAAAAAAATGAAAACTTGCTCAAGAAATCCACTTTAGTAGTTGTGTTAAGCATATTGCGTTCGTATAGTTGGCCACCGCCAGAAGCTGAGGTTCGTTTAAAAGAAACTAGCATGCCGAGTTTAACAAAATGCTTATTTGAAAGAATCCTTACGAAAAAGTTACACATATAGTTGGTCATATACGGACTACTCAAAGGTCGATATCATTCTTATTGTAGATAAGACCAACATAAAGTCTCTAATTACTCACTCTAACGCTGGTCAAGTCTTTAAATAATCTGGTTCTTACACAATCAAGTCCAGTTGCTTTACTTGGTTTCACAATTTTTAAAGCGCTCAGCGATTAAAACCGTGTACTTTAGGAAGCAAAATATTCTATTCTCGGCAAACTTGCAACACTTAAGCTACCTGAATTTGCATTAAGTTCGTCACTTACATGAAACAATCGAGAGAAAATTGCATTCGAAAAGAATGAAATACCCCATCCGCCATGACTATCTTGTCTCCTGGCTTGCCCGCAAATTGTAGCCAGGTTTTTTTTTCGTGATGTCATCCAATCAATGTGCCTACTCTTAGCTGTTTGTCGTAGAATATCTCCTAAGGATTGCGAGTGCTTCGTGACTAGCAACTCGGAGAGTTGTTCTGACACATCTAGTATAGGAGAGGTCGTAAAAAGCGAGTCAAAGGAGAAGTATTTTTGCAAAGTTAATTAACCATTTTGTTTGAACTTGAGGATGAAAGAATTGCTTACTGAGAAAAAGTGACATTTGAAAAAGCACAAGAACTTGAATTTCAAAGGCAACTTTAAGGAGAAAAGGACGTTAATTCATGGTATAGTGGATTGTATACTTCACGATTTGTGTTAGACTAAAGTATCTAAGAATAAAGTTATGGGTGCTTCAGCCTTAACTGAAAAGTAAGAACAATTCTGGTCGAGTTACACGCAACATTTATGAAATTGTCACAATGTGAAGTTTTTTTGTTAGGTTTGGCTGCTCCCACTTTTATTCTCTTGATCTTATAACAAAGCTAGAAAAACGGTACTGTTGTCGTGAGGTAGTTCGTTGCGATGACAAGGTAGCAGTATTCGGACAAGGAGAGACTTGCATTACTTTACATCACGGATTTCGATCTGTGTGCATGGATAGATGGGCTATTGAAATCGTCAGATTAGATTTGAAAACCTATCAAAATCGTAGATACACTGTTTTACGTACAGGGGACTTACAACAGAGTCACACACTGTCTTTATTTCAGTTTAGGTTCTTCCGATCAAAGTCTTGTAGACAATTTTTTCTCCTTCGGACCTTCTCCGACTGAGTCTCACAATACTGCTGCTGATCCGTGGTCAGCAGCGTTCTGGGACCCACGATAAATTTTTGACATGTGTGTTAACCATCGTCTGGGCAAAGCTTCAGTTTAGGACTTACTGAGAAAGCTCGTTTGAATTCAACAAGAATCATTCATAAATATTCAAGTTGAGTTGTTCGAGTTGAGCCAAACTATGACGTGGCATGAGGTAAGTGACATTTTGAGTAATGTGTCTCTACGTTGAGGTAGAACAATAAAGAACTACTAGTTTATGACGAAACTAAGCAAAGCCAAAGTGAATGAAATGGATGGAATAAGGAGTTTGACTGGTCACTATATTTACAGTTACGTTTGAAAATGGCTTCCAATTACCGTTCAATCTAAAGTAGTTAGAAAAGGAGAGAACAGTTACCCTTTTACATTTAAACATTTCTTAAAGAGTGGGCAATCAATACCCAGATGTAAGAAAAAGTTCTTTAGGTATTTTTTATGTGAAAAACTCTTGTTTTTCAACTTAGCAAATCTTCTGAGCCTATTGACCACACCAGAAACAGTGGAAAGCCCTGGGTACCCTGCACGAGTTGTGCTTGGCTGAAAGTTTACAATGACCAATCATAGCTCGCGCTGGTTACTCAGAATCCAGTCTTCCAAAGGTTTCTGGAATGATCAATTGATTGCCGATTCCACAAGGAAAGATTAACTGGATCGGAAAAATCAAGTCTTTTTCGAATTTAATTAGATTGAAGAGGTGTTAGGAGCTTTTATTATATTTTTTTCAAACGTTTTTGTAGCTATAACAACCACTTGAACTACCTCTTTTGATAATTTTTTCCCGGACCTTTTTTCTAAGTAAGACGTTGAGTTTAACTCAGCCGTCCAAATATTTACATACAAGTTTTTGGGTCTGTAATTTACATTTCACATTCTTCATAAAAATCTATCTAGCCACCTTAATAAGATGATTTATATCTAAGCATGTTTGTATACAAAGAGTTAAAGATACACACATTCAAATGTTGCGAAGCTTTTAAATTTAATCATTTAAATTGATAATCTTTTAAATCACATCACATTTTTGAAACCGATATTCTATTAGTGTACTACAACTAATAAACTTAATAAAATCCTACAGTAAAATAATGATAAAATCCTAAAATATACGTAAAGACAGATATCTGTTTTCTTTTCATCTTTTTGTTGTTCGAAGAATGCACCAATATGAGGCCGAATAGGATTTCATCCGTGTTCTATAAAAGAAATTCAATCACTAAATTATATATATTTCACATGAAATCCATTGTCGGACTTTACTACGGGCGCCAAAAAAGGATGAACGGTGGATATTTAGCACCACGATACCATATTTAAGTCACGTTTATTGTAATTGTCGTCTGATTGGTCGAAAGACATAGCCGCCATCTTGGCTTTTTTTTGGAGCATAGTCAGAAAACCGTTCAGAATTCGAACCGGTTTAACGGAATGTCAACTTGTCTCATTTGTTGGCCGGGTTTTCATGAACGCTTCCCGTTTCAATTGGGCCACTAGAGTGGTTAAGTTTTTAAGTTTGCAAGCTCTGGTAAACGTATAAGGATTGATAAAATGTTATTACCGAACTTTTGCGGTCAATCAAATTTTGTTATAAGCTATTTGATATATCACGTTATGTACTGTGTCTGTAGGTATTTGATTGTAGCCAACACTGGTTATTAGTAGGTACAAATAACAAGGCAATCAACGTTAAAAAGTACTACCTCAACTTGGAATGAAAAACGCATTTTGTTTGCAATGAGCCATCAACAACGCTGGAATAAAATTTAATTTCATTCCGGCAGTAAAGAGAAGCTCGATATCATTTCGAAATAAACACCCTTAACAACGCGATAACATCCACCGAGCAAATGCTGAATGGTAAAGACCTGCAGATGAACTTCATTTCAACAACAAATGCGTCCCTTCTGGGCTGATAATAAGAACATTTTCATCTCGGGATAACGAGGAAATCCCTGGCCAAATTATTTTCTAGACCGGTTTGCTAGTCTGAAATTTCAGCCCTGTCAAACAAAGAAATCCCTTAGTAAGTTATTTCGCCACTACATGACAAAACGTTCAACCAGGTTAAGGGAGCTGAAATTCTTCAACGTAACCATTTCCTTCTTTAAAAGGTTCTCTGCTATCGTGTGTAATGTGTTTGAATTCATACTTTCTTAATTCTAATGGTCGAAATTTTAATCCATTTGTCCCTAATTCCAGTCTTTCCGGCTTGGTATTTCAGATTTGTAATTTATCTTTTACTAGAGTGAAAGTTGAAAAGATCACTCCAAAAAGATTTAAGTTTCAATCGATTTAAAAGTGAAAGCTGTCCTACCAAAAACTTAATCATTTAGATTGACAAAAATCAATAACTTCAATGATTGAAAAGTTTGTTCTTTTACATTAAGAGCGTAGGAGCATCTATTCCATATGTTTTACTCCAAGTTATTAGTTATGTCAGGCATAGTTTGAATTTGGTCATAATATTCACGAAAATATCTGTGAAATATTTATTCCAAAGTTAATAACATTTGATACTCACTGACACTGCACCTTCCTCTGTGTTTTATTTTAACATACTTTCGTGTTTTGCATATTGCAAGGCTCCAAAAACAATCATTGGAGTACGTTTTTCCATCAGATCCACACAGTGGTCGATAAACCGCTGGACACAGTGACGGACATACACACTTTGCTTTTCCATAAATTTCGATACATTTTGCACCATATCCACATCTTACAAATGTACAAGGGTCTAAACAGACAAATTTAAGTTCATATCAAAGATAAGCCAATCTAATACGCAGAACATCTTGCAATCACGGCAAAAATGGCACATGCATTGGCTGGACATTATTGTTAGTTTGTTAAATTTATCGAAAAATCTTGGTATATGCATTGTTTTTGGCAAAAAAACTCGGTCTTATATTTCTTTTCTACCAGAGAAAATTTTCCGCGGAACGAAAAATTTTCCTGTTCCTGCAAGCTCTGAGCTAACGATAACATATTATAAATGCTCCTCACCATGGAATAAACTTTGGTGTTGAACTGAACCAATCAAATTTTTTTCCTAGTCTCCATGTGGAACAGAAAAATAAAGGCCAATTATAGCAATAGAATTTAGAAACAATGGTCTCCAAATTCATTAATAATTCATGGCAAAGAAAACAAAGGAAATCGGTGCATAAAGGTAGGTTTGGATATGTGGTCTTAATTAGATATGAAGTTATCAGTCTGATTTTCTCTTAAAACAGGATTTTACCCTTGAAAAGTCCAAAAGCTAGATCGAAATACATAAATCAGATGGGGCTAAGTTGTCAAAAGAACTGTATGAGTTGTAAACGAAAGAAAAGAAGAGAACTTTCTAAAAGAAAACAAAAATTTAAACTCCTTTTCCACAACAACATTTTGGGCACGGCACGGCTAAAATGTTGGTATGAGTATCGCTCTTTTTTCGGCACGCCACGGGTAATTATCTCAGTGTAAACCATGCGGACCTGCTAAAATTTGGGTACTCGTGCCTAAAAAATTAGCCGTGTGCAACACTACCATAAATGTAGGTCTCGGTACCGTGCCGCGCCCAAATTTTAGCCGCGCCGTGCCCAGAAACTGTAGTGTAAACGGGCCTTATGGTAGTACAAGGGACGGTTAAGGGTACTCAAATTTAAGTAGGTCTGCACCGTTTACATTGCGATAATTACCCGTGCCGTGCCGAAAAAAGAGCGGTACCCGTGCCAACATTTTAGCCGTGGCGTGCCTAAAATGTTGTAGGGTAAACGGGGTTTTAGGCGCGTAATCCGTGAAATTCAAGCAACAAATTAATTCGATATCTCACTTGAAAGATTTCAGTTTGTTTGATATATAAATACGATCCATCATTTAGTTTACATAGCACTTCGACAGATTAGAGAATAGGAAGCATCTTTATGATTATTTAACGAAATTACTGGAAAATTTATTCGTTAGTTTATTTCATGACACTGAACAGCTCCGTGTCAAATCATTGTTGTCCTGGTGATGTATTAGTTCCCAGACCTCTTACTACTTAACCCTTTAACGCACAGTGTCCGATATATCGGACACCAAGAATAAACGGACTAACGATAGAAGAAAATAAACACAAAGAGAAAACAAAGACAAAAGAAAAAATATTATGCGTTAAATGGTTAAAATAGAATTGTGTTTATCCTGCCGTGGTAGAGGAAGGTTTTCTGGCTAAAGTGGTATGTTATTCAACTGACGTCACAATTCTTTTCATTTACATATAAAACAAATTAAAATATCCTAAGAATAAAATGAGAAACGGAAAAACAATAGAAGCAGTTCCTTTGCCATTTAAAGAGTTCCTTCAAGAAAGACAAAATAACATTTTGATTTTTTGGCATTCTATGAGGTTAAAGTTAAAATTTTCTTTATACTGGATAATTTATTCTGGATAACCGTATCATCTACTTATGCTCTTCTCCCTAGAAGTCCAATAAGGACCAATCCCCATGAGTCCAATGTTACTACTGGAGCAAACAGCAGTATCCGAGGAAAACCCGTGATGCATGGTAGAGTTAAACTGAGCAACAATCTTCTCACATGTGATCGAAGTAACTCTAATCAGAAAACTGTACTGAGCCAACAATCGAACCCTCGTCATAGAAGTGAGAGACACGAGCACTAGCTTTATGCCACCAGTACCCCTAAATTTATAAGGCATGCACAAAAACGTGTACTAAAATATTATATATACTATAACCTACTTATTTTACTTTTTCCATGACTTTCAGTTAGTACCTGCAGTAAGCAAGAAAAGGTATTCAGATAATGACATTAGTCGTGGCTAGCTGTTACCCCTCGACTACTCTGGTCGTGTTTTTAATTAATGTAGTCCATTAGTATTTACACATGACGAGTAGTGTTACAACGTTTTCATCTTCCAAGTGCAGTAAATGTACTTACTTGTGCTCAACAGTGATGAACCAAGCTCTTACCTATTTCGCTCCCATTAACCTTTTAAAGTTCGTGGAAATTGATAAAACAGCTAGATAATCCAGCTTGGCTGGGTCGTGGCTACACAACGAACCATGACTAGAACGTTTGCAACGTAATACTTTTCTCTGATTTACTTTTTACCTTATACTTCCAAAAGTCATACTTCCAAGTGGAAATTCGAATAGAAAGCTTGTGAAATAGAAAATATTAAAATCGTAAACTGAATTCGAATTTTTTTGGTTTTGGAACGAGTGGAGTTAAGGTAATATAGAAGAAATGTGATTCCGTGAGCTTGATTGTCGCATTAACGAAGTCACATATTTGAATTAAACAACGTCATGCCATATACAGAAAGTCCTAATTCCCCCAAATCAAAGCGTCTATGTCTTTAAATTTTTTTATGAGATGTGTTTTCGTGAAATTTTATTTAATTTTAATTTTTGATTTTAAGACTGTCTTTCAGTAGGAAGACCACGTCACTAAAAGTGACTTTCAGTGGGGCCCTACATAAAATAATAAAAAATTACAATAATAAGGAAAATAAAAATATATGGCCATCACAAAAGGTAAATAATTGAATACCTAAAAACTAAAAATACAAAATACTATAAAAAATTATGCCTTTATAAATAATTTTCTAGCTTAAAAAAACGCTTTACTGTTCGAAATATTCTTAATGTTCGCTGGTAAAAAGTTCCATTCAGTTACGCCATGATATGCAAGCCGATGCTTCCCCAGTTGGTATGAGGTATTGGGATCTTTAGGTCGGATGTCCTTCTTGAATTATAACCATGCACTTCTAGTTGTTGAGGAATATCACAATCCCGATCAAAGGTATTGTTAACTACTTTGTGCATAAAATGAAGTCGATGTAACTTTCTTCTTTCAAACAACGAATCTCAACCTAAATCATTTAAAGCTTCAGTAGCAGAAGCATCAACAGGCTTATCCAAAATAATTTTTGCCATTTTAATTTGAAGAATTTGAATTCCATCCATCAATGTTTTATTATTCGTATCGCCCCACACAGTTTCTTCGTAATCGAATAATGGTAAGATTGCTGTTATTAGAACAACTAGAGGACGTTCGTCAAGCTCGTTTACTCAGAAAAATGATTTCTGAGCCCTAGACGGGAATCGAACCTGAAACCTTCTGGTGACCGGTGAGACGCTCTAACCATTGAGCTACTACAACTCAGATGGCGAGCTAGGCTGCAGGTTCGTCATATGTACTGCCTAAGCGGAAGTCCTGATATGATAATAATGATCGAATACTTAAACACTGAACAGAAAGTCTGCTCATTTGGGAGCTTGGTAAATATAGGTAAAGTCTGCTCATGCAGGAGCTTGGTATTTACCAAACTCCCACATGAGCAGACTTTCTGTTCAGTGTTTAAATATTCGATGTTGCACGATGGCAACGAAACGTTAGTAAAGTTATCTTAAATGTTTTGAAGTTGCGTTTTTTATTATATGTTTATTATGGTGTTACACTTAAAAGTTTTAAGCTGGGCTTTAATCTTTATTATTCGATCATTATTATCATATCGTGACTTCCGCTTAGGCAGTACATATGATGAACCAGCAGCCTAGCTCGCCATCTGAGTCGTAGTGGCTATATGATTAGAGCGTCTCACCGGTCATTCAGAAGGTTGCGGGTTCGATTCCCGTCTTGAGCTCAGAAATCATTTTCCTGAGTAAACGAGCTTGACGAACGTCCTCTAGTTTTTCTGATATTTACAAAGCTCCCACATGGGCAGACTTTCCCTTCAGTGTTTAAGTATTGTTGTTATTGCCACGAGTTTATACGTGCTAAAAATCGGTAACATAATCATCACTTGATTCTTTCCAACAATCCCAGACACTTCCTCAACTTATTTGTAATGTAATCTACATGATTTTCCCTCGTAAAGGATTTTTTAATCATCGCCCCATTGGATTTTTTCAACAAAACCGTCATTTAAGATTACACCAAAATGACCAATTGATTTTAATCTTTTTGGACTCCCAATAAGCATCACTTTTGTTTTGGAAACGTTCGATGAAAGTCTAAATAACCACTGATCAAATAACCACTTTCCAATCTCCTTAAGGTCAGTATTCAATTTTTCTTGAAGGATATTTGCAGACTTATCTGTACAATTAATTGCAGTGTCATCGGCAAACAAAGTTATCTTAGAGTGCTTTATACGTAATGGTAAATTATTAACATAGATGGGAAACGATAGTGGCCCAAGTATATCTCTTGGGCGACCCCTACTGTAACTTTTTCTTCCTTGGAAATATTTTGACCAATTACTGTTCTTTGACTTCGTGATGACAAATATGAATGAAACCAAACGAGATTCTTGTCCGTTATCCCAACAGATTTTAATTTGTATAACCATATCCGATGGTCTACGGTGTCGAAGGTCTTACGCAGATCAAGAAATAAAACACCAGTAAAAAACTATTCGATAAAAATCCAAAAACATATCAAAAACGGGCCTCTGAACAAACTTTTCACGGTAACCTTCAATTTAAACTGTTAATATTCGACTATAGATTGTCTATAGTCGAATATTAACAGTTGACTATTGACTATATTAACAGGTGACTATTGACTATAGCATTCAAAAAAAGAAAGCCAAGATGATGAATTTCTACTTTCATTTTAGGGCGTAATGAACTGTTCTGTAACTTTAATTTAGTATTCTTTCCTAACAAAACCCTTTGTCATGTAACATTGATGCTATTTTTCTCATATGGATTGCAAAGATACTTATACCGTAACCGTCCGCGCCAGTAACTTCGCTGTGTCGTCAAAATTGTTTGTCAATCCAATTAATTATCTTAATTAATTGTCAACTAATAGTCCTTTTGAAAACAAGAAGATCATATTGATATTTAATATCACTTGCAAAAGTTTAAGGAATAATTTAATGGTTTCTATTTCTAAGATATACTTAAATATAATATCAAATGAAAGTGGATGTGATAAGTTGAGATAGAGACCTCTGGAGATCTACAACACACCTCTCATTACAAAGCTCAAAATTTACGTATTCTGAACAAAAAGAAATCCTAGTCTATATGCATCATAGGCGTAACTAGAGGCGTGGAGTGGACTCGCTCCCCCAGTTAGGAAGTTTGAGTTCCCGTTCATCCCCACCAAATGTGAAATGTTAGTAGTATTATTAGTATGTTGCAAACTTGATCTTTTTCCTATAACATAAGAGATTACACTTATGTTAATTATGTCCATTCATGCACCCATACAGTTGGGCTTGCATTTTAAGCTATGAATTTCATTCGTACCCAATTCACAATTCTACCCTCCTCATGACTACCAAACAAAATATATTTACATACTGCTATGCATGATTAATAAATTTAGAGATGAACTAGAATGCATGTTGATGTAAATGACCTACCATTACCACAATGAAGGATGCGATCAGGAGATGAAGGTTCATTCTGTCTAAACATATGAAACATCTTTTTATTATTTTATGAAATATTACAGCCTTTAATTTTTTCAGAGAACTGACAGTTTACTAGTGTTACCTGCTCTAATAACTCAGTATAATGGTATAGTATACGAACGGATAATCCTGGATTAAAGAGGTACAAAATGAGAAGCTTCTGGGAGGGATTTCAGGGAGAGGCGTGGAGGTAAACACAACGATCTGAACAATTTATCCCGTCAAGTAAACTTACAACATAGCGGCTGATCGTTTAGTACTGTCAGCCCCATTTTTCCCGGAAGTTACGCTCTAGAGGTTTTAACCTCTTTAAGAAAGACCTTTTGAGGAGACAAATTAATGCTGATTAAGAATGAATATAGATATACAAATATAAATATGATTAATAAACCATCTTGTAACCAAATATGCCTACAAAGTTAAAGCAAAAGGCTGCTATATTAATCTCATAAACATATCAAAGTTATGGAAACTAAAATAACATATAATATATCAAAGTTATGGAAGCCCTTGTCGAGTAAAATCGTCTGGCCTTAGCCAGAGTAAAATACTAAAGTCTCCATAAGTCACTGAGGAGAGGGAGAAGTTAAAGTCAAGTGGTAATATTAAACTCAAAACGTCTTGCATCACTAGAACACAGTCTTCGCAGAGTCCCATCCACAACGGTCCATCACACACAGGCTGTTCGTTGTCGCACAGGTCATGTGCGTACTATATCTTCGCCAAAGCGTCTAGCTTTCTTTCATGTGAAAGCAATTTTTGTATCTTTTATGAAAAAATCGCAAAGAATTAGCAAAGTAAGTTGGACGACCTTAAAGGTCCTCCAAAATATTTAGGTGCTAATGTACTAGGATTTGCAAATGACTAAATTTAAACTTCACCATTGTCGACTACCCCACTAGGATTCTATTTCAGAATCATTCTCAGGGTAATACGGAACGATAAATTCACATTTAAATGCGAATTTATCGTTCACTAGGATTCATCAATCACAAACCATTTATTCGCAATGACCGAGGCAAATAAGAAGTAAACGTCCATTTCTTCAGCCTCTATGGATTTAATTTTAATTATTAGATCCATCAATCAAAAAACAATATGATTTCCTCACAAAGTGAAGTGGTAACCACATTTGGAGACATTTTTCTGAAATGAAAATAGATTGAAGGGACTGAATAGGGTCATCACAAGAAGTGAATGGGAGTATTATCAAACTCTGTGGAAACTTAAACGGTAAATTGTTCTCACAATAGAGTATTTCATTTAAAACAAAATCTGAAAAATTTGTAGTTCCAAGAGTATTTTTAACATCAACGGAGTTCTACACAGTACATCATTCAAGTCATTTCCATAGTTACAAGGCAATATTGTCCAACGATTTCTAGAATGCTTTCGGTTGTTTTAACGATAAAAAAATAACCAGAACTACTTTGAGGATTTTTAGAGTTGTAAAAACAACATCCACAGTTCCTCATTGCTACTACAAAACCGTAAAAACTGTATATAAAGGCAAATGATACTTGACAATAAACCTTCAGACAGATGAATTCGACCCTAAAATCCATTCTAAACTGAGAAATTTCTGACTACGCCCCAGCGCCATGACTTTGTTATTTGAATCTTGGTTGATTGAAATAGCTTTGTAAGAATTACATTTGATAATTTACAAAATTGCGACAATGGGTAACTATCCATTAGGAATGGAGTATTCACCAAGGAATTCTGGAGGGACTCGCCTATTATTCCACTTGAACCAGTTGCTTTTGTGATTGTTTTCACTTCTAACTGCCTTAATACCTCCTTATTTGTAGCTTTTACATAGTCTGAAAAATGGACAGGGTTATTAAATATGATGAAGAGACAGGATGAAAATACTTCAATTAATATGTGAAGTAAATATCCATTTTAGCTTCAAGGTCACATTAACTTAATATGTGTTTGTACTCATGTGTTTGAAGCCCAGCCAAGGCTTGCTTGGGTTTTTGTATTAGTTCTAGGATTTTACCGGTTACATTCTGTTACTTGATTTCTAAACATTCTATATTAATATTGAGATTCTTACTCATTTTCAAAAATGTCATTTATCCCTTGGTTATTTGGTTCCTGATTTCGTAGTACGTAGTATTCAAACTTTATTGTTCATATGTATATTCGATTTTTGTCGTCAGGAGAATTTTAATTCATTTCCTCAACAATTATCATTATAAATATAGTGTACATTTTGCAGCTATCTTCATTAATTAATACCTTGTGTCATAATTCGGTCATTGTTGATCTTCCAAATACTCTCAACGCACAGTCACGCCAATCTATATAATTTCAAGCGCCTTTAAATTTTTTTATGTTACTTTCTTTGCCAACACTAGATAACTGAAGTGGTCTTTTAGAATGAGGTCTATAAGAGATCTAGAAGTGAATGGAAAGTCCAGAATTTCGGGTTGAGAAACTTGCTATTTGTCTTACAGTACAGCTTTGATTAACCTCTGTGACTTGATGAACCCTTACCCGTGCATTTAAAATCTTCCGAAGTGATAGTAATTACATTTCGAAGTTCGGCTGAAGAATTTGTACATAATACTCTAATTAAATATGGGGCTAAAGTGCGGCATTATCTTCATCCTTTGATCGAGTAGAACAGTGTGTACAATGTATAAAATTAGATGACATTGGTCCAGGTTGTCGTTGAAGTAGTACTACTAAATTTTTTATACATATTTATTTTATTTAAATTTTATATGACATTTTCAATTTCACACAATATCGTAAGAGGAAGTCTTGTGAACAGTAGCTGCAAACACTGCTGCTATGGCACTTCGAATGAATATTACTTTGATTTGTCCGACTTGATACCGATTGGAGTCAAATGAGTAGATGTTAGGGTATTATTAAACACTCTCTTAACTCTAACGATCAATTTCCGTGCATTGTTCCTAATTTCAATCTTTTTGTACCAAACGACACGTTCGATATTGGTAATCAATCTTTTGCTAAAGCGAAAATTAAAAATTCAATGTAAAAAGATTTAAGTTTCGAAAGCTGCCTTTCCCACAAAAATAGGTATGCATCGCCTACATGTGGGTAGCCTGTAAAATACGAAACGCAACAAGCTCAAACAAGTGGAGTTTCAGTCATTTGCATCAGGTTGGATGCACGAAAAAGCAAACGTTTGACCTCGGTGTAAGAACTTGCTAGCATGCATAAAGTTACTAGTTTGAAAATTGTTCTGACACCATCGGGCAATTGCGATTAAATATCAGACACGCTTTTACGTTTTTAATGTCATGAATGACGCTGATCGAGTAAAAAAGCGTCAGTTAATATATACGGCGGATACATTTATAAAGTAGATTTTATTATACAATTAAATTACACATGAAGTACACTTCGTAGACAATTCATCAGTGCAGTTTTGTTAATAATATGAATGTTAAAGAGCATGATTTGGACATAAAACACTGCTACAGTATTTACACGATGAAGAATAGAGAGAATGGATAAAAACAAAAAATGTAGACAAAAACATTACACGTACAGTACGACATATTGGACATAACAAAATGGAAACGAGTAACGTTCCAAAGATGGCGGCACACATCCACGTCTGGTATATATATACAAGATGAAGTAAGGTTCGAAAGGATGGAAAAAGTTTTAAAAAGTTTTGGAGTTATTACGCGTTAATGTCCAAAGAAAAATCACTTGATTAATCAGCTACACCTTCACTTCCATGTCAACAACCTTTTTGTCACAAATGGTTCAACAACAACCTTTTTAATTTGTCATTGGATCTAGCAAGTACGATGTAGTTAACTGTTTGAGTTTGTATGAACAAAGGAACAAAAGGAACAAAGAATGGTTCCGAAATAATGTCAGAGTGCAATTCAGAATTTCCGATGATTTACCGAAAAAAAAGTCGCTACACTGTCGTTCACAGTTCGGCCTCACCGATCACCGCAGAAGAATCTGGACAGACACTTTTGTGATACCGGACAGACATTTTTCAGCTATAACATAGTGGGTAACCGTGGGGGCTACCCACAATAACCGTGGGGGCTACCCACAAAAAAATGAATCTTCTTGACTGAAAAAAAATAACTTCAGTTATTGAAATTTTCAATCTTCGGAATTAAGAGAGCAGTTGCATTTCTGAAACAATTTACATTCCAGTCCAAACTGGATTAATACCTGCAGCTCCTAAGTAATTTGCGACGGTAATATTGACTACATGCATCTTTCTCAGTTCTTGTTTTATTACTATGCTTGTAATGGCCAAATCTTTTAGTAAGTTTGTCTTTCCATGTTGTATTCTCTAATCTAGTCCTTATTCATAACACAATAATTACATTACATTAATTATAACTAACGACTTTTAGAATAGCAAAATAACATTAATGCAAACTAATGTACTCATTAAATCAAATAATTGAACCTTTTTGCATATAATTTCTGCCTCATTTACAGTACCAAGTAACAGATGTTCAAACCTTGTATACCTGCACATTAACTCTTGGCTTCTATAACTGTATAGCAGTGATACACTTCCATATGACTAACTACTACGTTTGGCCTTTTTATATAGGAAATTATCGAATTCTTATATGAGGATATTTTACCTGTTGACAAGATATTCCAGGCAATCGTGTAATGTTGACCAATCGACGTCGATCTTCTGTAATTAATATTGTATTTGTGTAATAGTTGAGCTTTTGATCAATATTCTCTTTGTTCCCAGGAAAAGCAAAGAGAATATTGATCAAAATTTCAATTTATTTCTGTACAGGAAGTCATCTGAAGCCAACCGGACGAATATTCGACTAACATGAAACTAACCGAGGACCAAAGAGTGAATATCATTGCCACACATTCTAACAACAAATTAAGTAGATTGCTTCTTTTCTAACAATAGTTTATTTTTGAAACGGAATGCTGTTGTTGCGACAAACAAGAAGGTACACTTAGCAGAGGAATAGCATAGTATTGGACCCAATTGAAAAAAGGAACTGGAAAACTATGTACAAGTACTGGCTTTCGAAACTCATGAAAAATTATTAACACCTCTTAACTAGAAGAAATCGTGCTCTAGCGGGACTAGTTATTCAGGCGGAGGATGTTTGAACCTATCAGGGAAAGTTTTTAAGATAACCACAATGAACAAGGAAGTAATAAAAAGAACACGGGCATTTAATAGGGGAAAAAAGAGGAGAGACTAATTTTAATTTAGTTGGTATTGAAAACATGATATTTATGTAGAAGTTGTTTTGAGAACTTTGATCTTAACAAATGGTTTCGTTGGCGGTTGTAATCATTCCAGGGGCCCAGCATTTTTGATGGGATTCGTGCTTCTTGGATGTCTAGGCGTTTGGAGAATGGGTATCAGGGCCAAAGGAAACGCTCTTGAAGGCTCCGCATGTAATTGTGGAATTGCCTATGTATTCATAAATATAGCCAGTTAGATCTGCTTTATTTAAACAAACTCATTACGCGGCAAGTTTCTAGCACTTTTTAGCTTGTATTTATGAACCACACTCGTTTGGTCGACGTCAGATGGACATTTCTCTGTGCACCCAACGCCACCCATTTTGCTTTGTAACAATGAAAAATACTTTGAACACCTGGAGCAAATAATTGTTATAATTCAAACGAATTAGGTATTTAACCAACTACTATTTCCTGTTTCATTGCTTATAAAGTTCATATGTAAGTACACAAGAGGGACGCATTTTATAACAACTATTTTAAGTAACAGAAGTCGAAAGCCTAACAGAGACAAACCTCAATATATACACTGGCAAATCCTCTGATAAACCAGGTATGCACATTCTCCAGTCATTCGCCATTTTTGTGCAGCATATTGTTTGAAAACTTCAGTTTTTGCTTAGTTTAGACTGTGTATTCAAGTAGTTACATTACTTAAATAAATTACAAACTCGTGCGTAAAGTTCGAGATCCGTAAATTGTAATCATATGCAGATTTCCTATCAGTGGAATATCGCAATGAGTCGATCCAGTAATACAAACAAAAAACCAATTTTAACTCAGAATTCCGTCCAAAACAACTCTATTTTCACCAAAGATTGAAAGCTATTTGGTTGTCGGTTGTTCATTGTTATATTTTTAATGCCTGAATTCTAAAGCCATGTCTCACCAACTCAATTGTGACTGGCAAAAAAGGGGGATCTTAGACGGTTACAAATGGACAAGTGGTCCAGTGCATCCTTAATCCGCACGTTACTTCTCGAAAGCGTGACATAAATGAAATGATTATGTCACAGTGGCCTCGTTTAAACTGATATTGGGGTCTTCCAAGTTATAGAGGGTACAGGTGATACAAGTGATTGGAAGCTCCTAAGCGGTGATTGCCACATACTATTATCATTGACTTTTATTGTCCAGCCAGCTTGACAACTTCACGATAACTGTTCGTTGTATTTTTCGCAACTGGTCTCGGTTTGAGCTTATATATGTACAATTCGTGCACTCCAAAATTTACTTTAACTTATTATGGGCTCCATTTCATATTACCGAATGTAAATGCCAAATATTGAGGATCTGTGTATATGTCACCACTACGTAGTCAGGGAATGCTTTGAATTGAAAATTCTTGTCAAGAATTTTCAGGTTCAAAGTATTTCTTATGGACTGATATAAAAGGATTTAAATGGTAATCACTCACTATCGGAGATCTAGTCCGCTGTTTATTTTGTCTTGCATACTGTCACGTCAAAATAAAAAAAGAAACCCGGATGTACATCAACTTTAAGCCGTTGACGAACCGCTTAAATAGCTGGGCGGAAGAATAAAGTACAAGAACAAAATACGTTATTCCACGACTACAGAAACACATGCGGTATAAGTTTTAAAATTTCTAAGACCATCGTCGAGACGTTTTTGATGACAAAGTAAGTAAGGGAAATTGGAAGTGTGAATAATGGTTGCATAACCCTCCGTAAAAGTAAACAAAACCCGACGCCATCCCAGTTGCAGTCAAGAAGCGATGTATTTTAACCAAATAGCTCATTTTTGGAAACTTAAATTGAGAATGCTTCGTAGCATGTTGACAAGCTCCTTCTATCCAGAGAGTCGTATTGAACTTCTCAACATACTGTCTTTCCACATGGAAGTAATAAAAGGTATGAACTCAGATAAAAAATAGATCCAAATGATAAATGACTACATTTTCGACTCAAAAATGCTGTGAAATGATTTCATCCAGGTCCACCATGAGGTGAGACCTGGTCCTGACAAAATTAAGACCTCCCTCCTTTCCAAGAATATTTCGGGAAAGAATTTGGGCCGTCAAGTTTCAACTTGGGGTTTGGACCCCTGTCCTTTCTCCACACTGGGGAGCATTTGTGTCCATTCTAATCCCCTAGGCCCATACAGGCTCTCGACGATCAGGATTTTTAAACGGGCTTGTAATTGCATCCACAATTGAGTAAATGGACTCTTATTGTTGAAATTTTGGGCACCTATAAAATGTTAATAAATACCTTTACCCCATTTCAAAAGAGTAGTGTGACCATCCGCTGTCCTAGTTCATTAATCAGGGCTGTGTGAATGAGAATTGTATTTTGTTCAATATTTCTGGCAAAATATGATCAATGAAATGTTGGAAAAGTCACTGTATGGAATTGGGATGGCATGGGGTTTCCCTTTCCTATTATGAAGATATTTATAGTCTATTATTCACACTTGCAATTTCCTTATTCACTTTGTCATCTGAAATGTCTCAAAGATGATTTTGGAAGTGTTTAAAGTTTTACGATATTTATTTTGTAGCATACATGCCAACTCCACCGACAAGATCGGGAAAGTTGTCGGTATATTGTAGTCGAGGAATGACTTCTCCCGCTTTTATATTAACTTTTCGCGCAGCTGTTCCAGCCATTGCTCGACGGCTTAAAGTTGATGGACATCGGGCTGGTTTTTTTTTTTAATTTTGGCGTGACAGTGCACGGCAAAATCAACAACCGAGTAGACCTCCGATTGTGAGTGCATATTACCACATAAGTGGTTGGAAGTGTTTAAAGTCCTACGATATATTACTTTGTAGCATACATGCCAACTCTACCGACAAGATCGGGAGAGTTGTCGGTATATTGTAGACGAGGAATGACTTGTCCCTCTTTTATATCTTTATATATCAGTACTAGGGGTGTTGGTTGCACAGTGATAGTGCACGTGCCTCTCACCTGCACAGTTATTACCTCAAGATAATGAGATATTGGCTTAAAAACAGTAAATGTCAGAATTTAAGGCAAATAAACGAGTAGTTGCCATCAAGTTATCAAGCTGGCTGGACAATTAAAGTCAAGCATCAAGAAAACCTAAAATAATAATACCCTTAATTGGAAGGAATCGCTTAAAATTAAAAGCTACCAATTACTTGTATCACTTGTAGCCCTTATATCTTGGAAAGTCCCAATATCGTTTTGAACGACGCTTCCGCTATGACATAATCCTTTTTATTGCTGATACGTTTGAAAACTGTAACATTCTTCGCATTTCATTGGTTCCTCTTTTTATAAACATTCGTGAAGGGGAGTGAGAGGGCGGAGGCCGTCAAATTGTTCTCTGATATATTGCCACAGTTCTTTTTTAAACTTCCTACTCTTCAAACGTTAACTCCTTCCTGTCTGTATAGATCCTAAGTGACTTATGGAAACTTTAGTATTCCATTTTGGCCAACGTCAGATGATTTTACTCGTCAAGAGGAAAGTCCTCAGACAAGAAAGCGTTAAGAAACGTCCGATCATTGGGAAAAACAGGCAATTTCATAACTCTAACCGCGCATATTTTTTACTTTTTTATTAGTCATCTATTTTCCTCCGCGAAACCATTTGTTGAGAGTCAGACTTATCAAACCAACGTCTACACAAATATCATGTTTTTAACACCTACCCAATTTAAATTAGTCTCCGTACTTTTTCAACAATTAAATACCCATTTCTTTTTATTATTCTTTGTCCGTTGATTGTTATCTTAAACATTTTCCCTGTAAAATTCAGCTATCCCTCCACCTGAATAACTAGCGCCCTAGACCACGATTTCTACTAGTTAAGCGGTAATAATTGTTTTTCGTGAGTTTCGAAGGGCAGTACTTGTAAATTCATATTTCAGTTCCTTTTTTTAATTTGATCCAACTTCATTGCTAAGTGTCTCTTGTTGTTTGCCTGCATAACAAAGCTCCATTTTCAGTATAAACTTTGGTTGGAAAAGAGGCAATCTGTTTAATTTTTTGTCGAGGTGACTGGCGATGATATTCACATTTTGGTCCACAGTAAGCTTCATGTTAGTTGAATACCTTCCGGTTGGTTTCAAATGACTTCCCGCACAGCTTGTCGTCAATATTCTCTTTGTTGTCTCTCGGAACAAAGAAAATATTGATCAAAAGCTCAATTATTACACAAATACACAAGTACAATCTTAATTACACCAGATAATCTTTCATTGGTGAACATCATCCTGTTATCTGGGAAATCTTGTCCTCATATAATATTTGAAGGTTTTCCCACTGCCGTATGTACGTATAAAGGCCAAGCATAGTTGAAAAAAGTTAGTCGATTGGAATTATATCATTGCTACACAGTTAAAGAAGCCACGAGTCACTCAGAAAGTATAGAAGGTTTGAATACCTGTTACTTGTTACTTTAAATGAGGCAGAAATTATAGCCAGGCATAAAAGGCTTAATTATTCAATTAAATGAGTTTAACAGGATGTATTATTGCTATTATAGGATTCCAGAAGCTTTTAATTACAATAGCGTAATTTAAATAAACCGTGTAATGAATTAGTACTGAAATTTAAGAATATATAACAAGGAAAGACAAACTAACGGAACGTTTTCGCCATTACAGAAGGAAAGATATTGTCTACATTGTTGTCGCAAACTTGGGCACTGCAGTTAACACTCCAGTTTCGACCGGCATGAAAATTGCTTTAGAAATGCGGCTGTTTAATAATACCTTAACACCAAGTTGGACAGATCAAAGTATTTGTCATTCTAAGTCCCATAGCGTCAGTATTTTCTGTTTCTTTTTACAGAATTTCCCAGTGAGATTTTGTGTGAAATCGAAAATGATGACATATGAAATTCAAATAAAATAAACATATACAAAAAAATTTAGAAGTATAACTTCAGCATCTTCCAAGATCAACGTCTTTGAAGTTAATACATTGTACACACTGACTACTTGTTTAAAGGATGAAGATAATACCTTACTTTAGAAAACTATTCAAACTTCAAAGTATTATGGACAAATTCTTTCAACAACTTCGAGACGCAGTGACTATCATTTCAGGAGATTTTAAAAGCACGAGTAAAGGTTTAACCAACACACAGAGATTAAACAAAAATGCACTGTAAGGCAAATTACAATTTTTCAAATCGAGATTCTGGAACAGTATATTCACCTATAGACTTCCTACAGACCTCATTTTAAAACAGCACTTCAATTATCTAATGTTGGCGCAGAAAGGTACGTGAACAAAAGATTAAAGGCGCTTGAAATGAGATAGGTATGATTTTAGCAACAATCGCTCAATGTTGTCACGTCATCAACAATGATTCTCACTTTCAATCAACAGAAATTCAAAGATCGTAGGCAAAAATGTCTCTTGGAAAGGATTTTAGGATCGAATGTCACCTGTATGGCGGGTTTATGGTATAAGTATCATTCACGTTTATTTACAGTTTTTACGGTTTTGTGGTAGCAATAAAGAAGGTTTCGAACCCCTCAGACCACCGTCATCGCCACGCCAGGGCTATCCCGCCAAATATGAATGATCGCTTTCTTCAGGAGAATTGTCCTCCAAACGTGGTTGAAAATAACTTCAGACCGATAAGCAGCACATGAGTAACTAATGGAGCCAGTAGACTACGTTCCGACGTTTAGGCCAAAACAGATGCAAAGCAATATATGCAGTAAACGAAAAATTAATTGACGGTGATTCAACTTATTTTCTTCAAATCGTACGTTCGTCGGTTGACAAAGGTGGTTCAACGGTACTTTAACCGGGTTTTCTAAGGCTTTCGACTTGTGCGTTGATTATTATAATCTGGAAACTCAGAGGAATAAGAGTTAGTTGTATTCTGGATAGGGCTCCTCGTTCCACTTAATCATCTGCTGAATACAACAACCAGAATGCTTTTCAACCTCTTGTTTGTGCTATCAATCTGTGCAATATAAAAAAGGAAAATAACGAAAAGGATTCCAAAGTTATATGTTCACGGTTGACAAAGGTAAAAGGATTGAAAGGTTAAAAACCAACGTTTTTTATCTGGAGGTGATCAACATGATCATCAACATGATCATTGACATGATTATCTTGACATAAAGATGATCGTGTTGATCGAAAATGTTTGTTTTTAACTTTTAAATCGTGTTACCTTTATACCTTGTGCATATATATATATATCATGTTGTGGAGAATTCAATTATATTCCGGAGTTTTATTCAACTGACGTTATAGCTGGAACCGACTATTAAATCATAGGCTTCAGATCTAGAGAGAAACGACAATTAATTTTGTCCAACATGCAATTCGATTGGCCTTTCCTTGAGGTATGAGGCAGTATCAAATGATGATTTGATTGAAAAATGACTTTCAAATGGTCTCAAAATGTCACAGCATTTATTTTGTTTTGTTTTTTCTTAAATATCAAGCCTCCAGAGGGGTTTTTCGGTTTGTGTCTCATTTCTTACTAATTCAAATGGCTGGCTAGTTATGGTTTTACAAACTGCGACCTGAAAACAAATCTCACAAAAGATTTACCGTTCTATACCTCGGCTTTAATTGGATTAGGATTATGAAGTGTTCCAAGTTACCGTTTAAAGATTCAAAATTAAAACTAAACTATATGGATTTATAAAATAATATGGTTTCATCACAAAGTGAAATGGGGTCTTTACTCAAAGTGGGATCATGCTTTAAGTAAAGTCGACTAAATGGGGTTACCTCACCAAGTCGATAGTTACTCAAGACTAAAACTAATATAGCAATTTAACTATATCCACAAAAAAGGAATATCTCCTCGAATATCTCGCTCTTATTTGAGCGGTCATTTTGGTTTAGATGGAAGATATTTGAGAGTTAAAGCAAGCTAGTAAGGCGAAGATATTTAACATAGTAGATTGATTTTAAGCGTTTCAATAGAATGAAAAACATACCATTGACGTTGAGAGGAACTATACCTGGATGTTCTTTTTTCATTTCTGAAACTTTTTAAAGCAGCCATTGTCATTTTGCAACTGAAGTTTAAACAACGAAAAAAACTCTGAAACTGTCAATGTCGCGTTGAGACCGTGAAAATGACATGAATGACAAGACATTGGGTCTACAAATTACTCACATCTTTAGTTTAGAATAAAATATTGTATTGTAAAAATACTTTAATTTATATGTTTCCGTTGTGTTTACTGTAACTCCCATTCACTTCTTGTAATCCTATTTCGTCCCATCAATCTATTCTAATTTCAGCAAAAATGTTCTGGTAGAGTGGTTACCGTATTTAGTTTTCGAGGAAAACATTTTGTTTGCTAACTAATACATCTAGCAATTAAAGCCGGAGCTTCAAAACTTTTATAATGCTTATGGTTGGAATGGCGATCTCATATAGGTTCAAACTGAAAAATTTGAAGGCTGTATGAAACAGTATCATGTTGTTGCATGTGAGTCTAATCTGGAATTTAAGCCTGATTTGATTTCACCTTGAGCTGTAACAGTCCATATAATTAGCTGCGACCACAATAATAGTGCTAAACTAACTAAGCTTATTGAAACGAGAATCAAGTGAGTTCAGGAGTATACCAGTGATCACTAAGTGGCTTTAAATCCATAAAGGATAAAGAAATGAATATTAAAATTTTTTTTGGCTTAACCAATGCGAGTAAAGTGCTCGTGCTTGGTGAATCCAACAGGGGTAGTAGACAGTGATGAAGTTTAAATTTAATAATTTGGAATCTTTTTTGGGATATATTTTAGAGGACTTTAAGCTCACCCCACTTACTCTACCATTCTTCGTGATTTTTTTATAAAAGGTACAAATAGGACTGTCACTGCAGCATGGAAGAAAACTATACTCTGAGATATAACGGGCAAATGAACTTTGCGGTAACGACCAGCCCGTGTATGGTGTAATGTTGGTAGCTCGGTGCGGCTCAGCTCTAGGGATAGATACTGGTGACGTTTTGAGCTTATAGATATTACCACTCGACAATATTAATTATTTTGGGTTTCAATAAGTTTGATGTGTTCGTGAGATTCTAAGCAGCTTTTTGATTTAAATCTGTTGACATATTTAGTTACAAGATGTTTATTAAACGTATTTATATTTGTATATTTACATCTATATTTATTCATATCGGCAAAGATAAATTTCTCTCCTCAGATCTTTCTTAAGGGAATGAAAGGGAACGATTTCTGTAAGGGAATTTAAACGTCTAGAGCGAAACGTCGCCCAGAAGTAATGAGGGTGACAAACCCGAAAGATTATCCACCATGGCGGGAATTTACTGGACGGGATGACTCGATGAAGCCGATATTTTTGCCACCACGACTCTGCCAAATATCTCTGCCAGAGGCTAAAGCTATTTAAAGAACTCAGTATGATTAAAAACAAATGGATCTAGCATGTATCTCTTTAATCCAAGTTTGTCTGTTCGTACAATAGACCATTATAGTTAATCCTTAGGAAACTAAAAATTAATAAACGTTCAGTTCTCCGAAAAAATTGAAAGCTGTAATAGTTTATAAAATACAGGTTAATTCCCAAAATAATAAGACATTTCATACTTTTATACATAGAATGAAGCTTTTTCTCCTTATCGCATCCTTCACCGTGGTAATGGTAGGTAATCAACATACTGTACGTCCTAGTTCATTCCTAAATTTATCGTATATGCATAGCAGCAACATAAATGTTTTGCTTTAGGGTGATAAGAGGGCAGAACTGTGAATTGAAGAGCGAATGAAATTCGTAGTGCAAAGCGCAAGCCCAATCGTGTGAATTTATGCATACTCTATGATCCCATTTGGGGGGTGAGTGGGGATTTATATTTCTTAAGTGGGGGACGCTCGTTCATTGCCCAAGTTCCAGTTACCCCTACGATGTATAGAAACTCGATCTCTTTTTGTTCAAAACGCTCTTATTTTGGATTTTGTAATGGGAAGTGTTCTCTAGTTCTCAAGAACTTTCTATTTGTCCTTATCACATTCACTATCATGTGATGTTATGTATATGTGTATCTTATGAATTATTTCTTAAGTTTTTGCGAAAATAAAATAACAAGCCGTTTAAAATGATCTTCCAATTGTCAAGAGGACTACTAATTGATAAATTTTTAAGAAAGGTAATTAAAAGGTTTTAAGAAGCGACTGATGTGGATTCTTATGGTGCGAGTAGCTTCGCAATTCCCATTAGGAAAATAATATCATTTTCACATGATAAGGAGTTTTGCTGGCAAGAATACACAAAATTAAAGAACCATGACCACGCATACAATATTGTAGTGTAACATTTTTTGGCTGGCATTTTTTGGGGTATATTCAAAGAATATTTGGCATTACCACTCAGTAACATGTAATGATATTGGTAGTTTTGGTGAGGGAAATTTTCGAGTGTCAGAATAATATATTTTGAGACCCAATCGGGATCAGCTGCAAAAAGTTGAAACTCTAGGGCCTCCGGCTGGGAATCAAACCGGCGACCGTGCTAATCTAGTAAAGTGCTCTGCCTACTGAGCTACGAAGGCACTTGCCGAGAGCTTGGTCACGAATTTTGTATTCACGAATTCAGTTGGCACAGCACTGCACTAGATTCGCAGGGTCGCAGGTTTGACTCCCAGCCGGAGGCCCTGGACTTGCAGTTTTTCGCAAATGGTCCGGTTGGGCCTCAAAATATATCATTCTGACACTCGAAAATTTCCTTCACCAAAACTACCAATATTATTTCAGGTTCTTTTTCTTAGTCGATTTAACGTATGACAATGTATATCACCCCTTTATGAATACCATTTTGAGAACTAGCTTGCCTATAAATGCGAGGAACAATCGTTAACTCCTTCATGGACGTATAGGTCCTCAGTGACCTATAGAGACTTTATTATTTTACACTGGCTAACGTCAGATGATTTTACTCTTGGCTAACGCCAGACGATTTTACTCGTCAAAGGGAAAGTCCTAGGCCAGGAAAGGGTTAAGTGCCGAAATGAAACTAGAGTTTAATCATCTTGGTTTTCTTTTATTGATTGCTACAGGCTGCGACTATGTAGAGTCAAATATTCATAATTTAGATTGGAGCATATTTAGTTAGACATCTGTTTTTGACATGTTTTCGGATCGCCAAATCATTTCACAAAAAGCACATTCAATAGGAAATATAAAGACATAGGCGCTTTGTTGTGCGTGACTTGTGACTTGAAAAATGGTATATCGTTGTTTAAATCGAACAAATAGGTCCCTTAATGCTACCATAAAGCTCACCGAATCATATATTTCTTCTACATTACCTTAACTCTATCCATTTCAACATTCAAATATTCGATCTCATGGTACCATTTCAACAGTTGCTATTTTCATTTGGTTTTAATCGAATTTTGAATAGAAAGTACGTATTTTGGAATATACAGCAAAAAGTAAATCAGAAGAGTCGTATGCTGCTCACGTTTCTAGTCATAGTTCGTTGGGTAACCACGACTAAATCAATAAAGGAGTGGCAGCCATTACCAATGCCATTATCTGAACATGTTATCTTGCTTGTTGTAAGTACTAACTGAAGGTAGTGGAAAAAGTAAGTAAGTTTTAGAGTTTCGACTCCGGCGTAAAGGGATTAACAATTAGTATTTTCGGACAGATTTTTTTCCTGTATATTGTATACTTCTTGTCTTTAACCCTTAGATTAGACTGGCAATGAAACGAAAATTATAGTTTGTCTTATTGGAAAGAAAGAAACGACTTCTTCAGTTTCTCCATAACTCACTTAGTCTTTCTTCTTAAGGCCCACAATAATGGGAGTTGCTAACGTAACTTTATAATGACAACCCAAAATCGTCAAACACGTGTTCAAACATATTTCTGCTAAAGGATTTCAAAATAAAACAAAAAGACGACTTGAGGAATGATTTTTTACAAAAGGATACATTTAATGGTCCACCTAGTAAAATTATATTTGGCAATTTCAATGCCACAGGAAAACAGGGAAAGCAATTTGCAGAAAATGATGTAGCAAAAGTTGGCATTAAATAGTACCAAAATAACATGAGAGAAATCCTTAAGTGGAAATCACCGAGTAGGGCCTGCAAAAAGCGGGTAGATTTAAGGGTCCCGATACCTGTAGATGAATGTTGTTAGGTTCTTTTATAACGAGTGCTTTATATGAGCACGTTTGCAGAGTTTTTGATATTTCTAATCCATCATTCAGGGGAACAAAGAAAGCTTAGAAAAACAAACTAAGAATATAAATTGTTAGTTATTATAGATTATAATAAATTATAAACTATGTGGTCTAATGTGGTCTAAAGCAAATGCAATAATCTGATTGCATGGCTATCTACTCGTTATCTAATTAATCACAAATTGTTTCTGTTTGAATTACAAATTTTGCTCGAAGTAACCAGTTTTATGAATTTCAAACCATTAAAACCTTCAATCCACATTTTGTTGTTTTTCTAATCCTTTTCTGGAACTGATTTCTACAAAAAATCATCCAGACGCTCATGTGAAAACTCGGAAGAGCGAAAGCTTTTTAGAATCGACCACTTTCCCATCTCCCACAATACAGTTCGCTTGGGGGACTCTTTGCATAAAAGCAAAGAATTTCCACTTTACCAGAGAATTGCTAATGGTACAATGAACTGAAAATCCTTTCTTTATGCAATCAACCCCTAAAACAAACTGTATTATTGGAGATGTGAAAGTGGTCAACACACCATTTCTTTAATGTCAAGTTTCGGTATATGACAGGTAGATCCAGTCAGCCCTGGGGGCAAATGGGAAATGTAGATCGTAATTTGAAATTGTAATTTTGTCTGTTTTCCCCTTAGGTGGACTGGATCTACCCATCATAAACTAGGAATTCGATATGAGGGAAATGGTGTAATGTTTAAATTTCAATAGACTTTTTTCGATAATCATGATGAATCACTGTTAGGCAATGGCAGTTTATCCAACCAGAATGGGCAATTTGTAATTGTCTAGTAGTTTGTTTCTACTTATGTTCAACAGTTATTGGGTAGTGGCGAGAAACTCGACAAATCTCATTTACCTGTTCGGAAGATCTTCTGAGGAATAATACGAGACGGAGAATTTTACGGCGTAGATTTTTCTCTTTCATCTGCATCCACTGACCTTTTTGAGCATAAAAGTATTAAAAAAAACCAGACATTGCTTTATTCAGCTAAAATTTTGCTGTTGGAAAAATTTGCCAGAAGGGTTTGGGAGAGAAAAGAAGAGAAATTATTAAAAGGTAAAAAAACTTCATCTGCCTTTACGTAATTACGATAACATTTCGAATGGTGTTTTACTGTATCCTCAGACCAGAGAGGAGAAAGATACACCATTTGAAACGATGTCGAACATGCGTAAGTGAAAATACGTCGTCGGAAATACTTGAGCCTCTACACTTAGACTAAAAACTCGAATATATATAAACATTTACAAACCTCTCAAATATGTCAATCAAATTCCAAACCCGACTACTTTGAAATACTGGATACTGCTTCTACGATTCACTAACTAGAACTGAAAGAAGGCTACTACATTTACCTGGAAAATCCTGAATTCTCTCCCAATAAACAAAAGGATCACATGATAATGAACTTAACTTCTGCTATTACTATTAATTTTTTAATTTCATTTAATCTCAATTTATTTTACTCCATTTATTTATTTGTTTGTAACTCTTAATATTTATCAATACGAATAATAGTAAATAATCAGTCTAACATCATCTTTCACATGTCTCGAATGTAAGTTTAAATAAGCTACTCACGTTGACATGAAGATACTTAAGTACGCAATCAAATTAACTGTCACATCTAACCAGATGAAGGAAGACGAACTTCTAAAAAAACACTGTTAAAATTAAACGAAAAACTAAAAAACATTATAATGTTTTTGAGAATAATCTGCCAGTTAATCTTATCAAGATCTTTTGGAAATACACAAGTATTTCTTTACCTTTTGGTGAGCTCTTTCCTTTTCTCTCGTTTTTATCAGACACAGTTCTTCCAAGAAATTAGCACCATCTCATCTATATATTTGAACAGAGAACAAAGAGTTTTCTCCAGTGTTTGATTTAGCTTTTAAAGTTTTCAAAAGAAAAAATTCCTGTTTTAAAAGAAAATCAAGATGAACATTTTCAAAACTTTATACAAATTTAGATGATATATCCAAATCTATCTCTATACGCTGATTTCCTTTGTTTTCATTTCATACATTTGAGAACCATTGCTTAAAAATTATTTCTAAAACTAAAATTTGTCTACTACTCTTTTCCACTTGTAAGCTCTTGTAAGCTATTATATATTCATTCTTAAATCGTAGAAGCTCATAATTTAATTGATAATTTAAACACTCATTAATTTAAAGTTTAGGAGTCAGGTGACCGGGCAATTTCACGAATATTTTCACCATAACTGCAAACTGCCCAGGGTATTAGATTGGCTTATCTTTGATATGGACGTTTTTGTTTAGACCCATGTGCTGTTGTGAAATGTAGATTTGGTGCAAACTGTGTCGTAATAAAAGGAAAACCACGGTGTTTATGTCCTTCAGCGTGTCCAAGAGATTACAGACCGCTCTGTGGAGCTGATGAGATAACTTACCCCAATCCTTGTACTTGGAGATCTGTAATTTGCAAGACAGGGAAATACATTAAAATAGTACACCAAGGAAGATGCAAAGATAGTGAGTATCTAATGTTATTAACTTAGCTTACAAATTTCACAGCCTTTTTACAAATATTATGTCCAATTCCAAACAATGCACCAACGTTTAGTAAAAAAATTTCGAAGGAGCCGCTGTCTTCCAAAGGTGTTACATTACCACTCATTTTGATCAATCATAGTATGAAAATCAAAGCCCAGCAAAAAAACGTAGAAAAAGGATATAGATATTCATATCGTAAACGATTCTTTTCTTTTGTTAGTGATTTTTTTTTCATGTCTTAATTCTGATGTTTTAATTGTAACTTCACTTATCACTTCCTGTTAAACATCATATTATGTTAATTGATCTCAATACATTTTTAATAATTATGCCTTTTCTACGTGTTTCTGCAGGGGTTAGGTTTTAATAGTTGGTTAAGGAAAGATTCATGTGTCAGAATGATATATTCCAAGACCTTACCGAAGATAGTTGCGAAAAATTGCAACTCTAGGACCTCCGGCTGTGAGTCGAACCCGCTACCCACTTGTGTAGCTTTTCGGTTACATTACGTTGGATATATATATTACAATATATATATACATACATATGTATGTATGTATGTATATTTGGAATTTACATTCATTGACATGAAATGATGTTTATGTTTAATGAAGCAAATTTTTGAGTATTATATTTTAAGACCCAACCGGGACCAGTTGCGGATAGCATTGCCGAGATGTGAAGGGTATATTCAAGGATTATGTCGGATTTACACTCAGTAACATGAAATGATATTCATATTTGGCGAAGGAATTATATTTAGGTCTTCAATGTATCATTCTTGAAACTCGAAAAAAATTTCCGTGGTCAAACTGTTCTTTGATCAAAGCAACTTTGATAGTGTAAACCAGAGTTTATGAAGGTGGTTGATACCTGGAAGAATTTCAGGTCCGCTAACCGGGCTGAAAATTTCGTCATTTAATCGCTAGGTAACCTTAAGGGATTTCTTTTTATGACAGATCTGAAAATATTGGAAGAATTCTCAACTTTTAAAAGGCTTAGCTGAAATTTATGTCAGTACTCGCAAGGTAATTCTTGAAGGCCAGGGATTTATTCACGATCCTGGGTTGAAATTTTCTACATCATCACTTCCAAGCCGATTTTGTGCTTCGGACAAAGTTTGTTAGCATGCCTTTATCATTTACCGATGTTATTTAACAGTGAGTTCACTTTGGGATGAACTGAGCTTGTCATGTATGAAATTTTACCCGGGATGACAAGTCCGAATAAGCAAGACGCATTTTTCATTCAGCGTATGGGTTTTTTTGACATTCATTGCTTTAGCCATCATTTTCCCTTGTATTTTGTACGACGTAAATAGCAGCGTTGCCTACAGCTACATACGTACAGCCACAGAACATAATGCGGTAGTATTCAAAACAAGTCTTGACATAATTTGATTCATTGAACGGAAAAAATCCAGTGATATTACTGACTCTGAGTACCCAGGTACCTTGTCCTGTAACTATGACCAGGTGGCTCCCTGTGAAACTGACCACAACTCAAATTGGCTTTCTGACTACGCTTCAAAATAATCCAAGATTGCCGGATTTCTCTCGACCAATCAGGCGGCCAGATTTACTGGGTGGGTGGTCCCAGGCGTTTATTTTTTGAACATGGTACCAGGCTGTTTCATGAGTCAAACCTGATGCAGAACAGCCGGAACAAAAGTTTTTGCTCATTTGTATTTGCGCTTGTATAATTATCTTGAAATGGCCTGCTTCCTCCCATGCGCCTGCTGCGTACAATTTCCAGAATGCTTTTCATGTTATATACCTGTTTAAAAGAATAAAAGAATTAATTTAACACCTATTTTTTAAAAAAATGAGTTCATGAACACCAACAACTAAAATTTAATTTTTATCATGTAATCAATTAATTCCATGCAAAAAAAGCATTTGGTTATAAGGGTGTAATGATTGGATAACAACAAACCTAATGAGATAAAAATTCTTCATTCATAAGTCAGTTTAAGGAACGAACTGCGAACTGAGTTGGAATATTTTGAGTGATAGGAGTGGTATATGATTGTGAGTGAAACAGTTAAATCAGGGCGCTCCGATAATATCTTGGCTCGTTGTTGTCCGCACTACTCTTCCATTTTTTTACTCCAACTAACGCCAAATGTTTTCAAGGATGCTTTCTATTGGGCGAATATTATCACATGAATCAACTTTTTTATGTAAATTGAACTGACATCTCATTAGTTTAAGCAGAGAGTCTACGAGACAAAGCAATAAATTGCCTTTTGCAAAAAACCATGTAAATTGTGAGGGGCGATGTAATGATACACGTGACGTAAATATGGAATTGTGATAGATTAAGTGAAATGTTTACAATTCATAAAAGTTATTAGAATCTGCTCTGCTTCGGGCTCACGTCGTAATGTGTGAGAAGACATTTCATTTGAAATAAGTATAATTTAGCTATTTTTCTTACAGTACATGGATGAAACTCTATACGGAATCATGTTGGTGTATTCTTCGGACAGTAAAAGAATGAAAAAGAAGCAGATATGGCTCATTACTTGAATTTTAGCTTTAGGGTCTTGATGAGCTTCAAATTCCTTGTTGCAGAACACCAATAGATTGTGAGACTCCTAAATGTATAATGTAATGTAAAACATCAATTTAAATAAATTGAAGATGTCCGCAGGTATGAATGTTGCTGTTAAGGAAAACAAGCAGACAATTTTCGTAAGAAGGACGACGGTTTTTAATCTAGTTTTATTGTTAAACGACATGTTTCGAAAGCCTACAATATTTCTTCTCGGGCGTCTCGATGTGATATCCATATATAACTTTCCTTTGAAGTTTAGTGGAGGCAGGGTCTAGGACATTAAAGCAGTTAGGGATACAGGTTTCGTTTCAGTTGCTTGAGGCTTGAAGATGCTTATAGATCTGTGAATTCTTATCAGTTTGAAGACGCTCATTAATTCTTTTGTGGAGGTGCCTGCTGGTTTCTCCTACATAACGAGCTTTACAGCTTGCACATTCTATGTCACTCAGAGGAAAAACAAAGTTGGTTGTGTCGTCGTAGTCGCCAGAAAGCGAAATTTTATCCAGACATATACAATGCGAAATTTTACTGCATGACAATATTTGAAGTAAAACAACTGTGGATATCAAAAGACAATGGAATTTGCGAGAAGAGCAGATAATACCTCAATCAGATTTTAAACAATGAAATGTTTTAAGTTTTAACTTGTGTTTAATTCGATCCCAAATGAAGTTGTATAGTTCTTTTCCCTCATATTTTTTCCATTGATTACTTCTAACATTTTGTTGATTAATTTTCTGGAATAATTTACATCTATCGTATTAATATAAGTCAGCTTTTCTGAAACGGACCTAAATTTTATCCTTGGGGGAATTTGCATCGCTAAATATACTTTGAATGGAGGATATGCTTTATCTAACTTAACAAACTTCTCTTCTATCACCAAGATGTGATTTAAACCATCCGAGTCTACAGATAAATATTGAAACCAATATAATTTTAGCATTTTAAGGTGTATCTCATGGCTAACCGTATCAACAGCTTTTTTTAAGTCTTGGAATAAAACATCATTTATAGAGGGACTACACATATTCGGTCAAATACCCATACAGAGGTGCTCGGGGAACATTGTCAACTTTTGAAAATGACATTATCTTCCTGTTCGAAAAGATATTAAGTTTTCTATAATCTATGTTAAAAACTAGATTAGAAAAGTGTTTCTTTTTTGCGCACGCTGATGTGCAACAAATCGTGACCGGAATGTAAGTAAGATTTTTCTGCAAATTTTTTCTATTATCTCTGACTTTAATGGGTTAATACTTTTAAACAAAAGAATTGCCATTGACTCGTGACTCTGCTGAACATCGAAACATTCATGTTGCCCTCCAACATGGCCACTTTGGCGTCACATCAAAACCGACTGTAAGATCATAGGGATCATATGAAACTAGATGAATGTACTAGATGCTACAAACTAGATGCATATAGGGAGCTTGGAGTCCAAAAATTGGTCACAAATTGAACAGCGCCATCTGAAGCGAATTGGGGGCAAATAGATTCTGTCCAGGCCCTTGTCTGTTCGAGAGTTTACGTTCTCAAGTGTATCCATAATTCTCGTTCACGAATTTGCTCAAAAATATCATTCAATTTGTCAAAAAACGTCAAATTCGCCGTAATTAAGAACGGTTCATGTTTTGAAAAGAAAATCCCGGTTTTTGCCTCAATTCCTTTCTATTCCTTTTATTTAGAAAAGGAAAAACAACGGACAAAAGTGAAGTGGTTTGCCCTCCAATTTATCCAAGATGGCGATATTTCAATTTGATACCTGTGTTTGAGGGAAATTTGGTTATAATGCCCCCTCTAGTTAATATATGATCTCTGTGTATAATACACTTTTATTCATATTAAGTAACCACTCATTAGTGGCACTCAGTAGAAATGCACCAGTTGTAAATCCTTTTCCAAAACCTGAATGAAATTGGTTAGCGCTTAAAAGCTTATTATTGCTAAGATAACTGGTAATCTAAAAGTATAAAACAACACATATTCCGAATAAAATCGTCTTGTATAACTCAAGATAAGATTATTCGGAATATGTTTTGTTTTATACTTTTTCAAATTATCGGCTGGCTATGGTTTTTTTAACTGGTAATCTGACGATGGATTTTTTTTGAAATGTTTTCACCATAAATGATAAGACCGGTATTGGCCTATAATTACCACAATCCCTTTTACATCGTGATTTATACATGAAGGATAGCCTAGCCAGAGCCCAATCTTTAGGAATTATGCACTGAATAAGAGATTGGTTAAAGATTAATGTTAAAATAGGTGCAATAACTTCAGGGGTATCTTTTCAGAGCTTTACAGATGTTCTATCTTACCCCGGCCAAGCTTTTGTTTGCAATTTAGATAAAGCCATCAAAACATCGTATCCCAAATACTCGTGAATCCAAAAGCGATGACATATATATATATATATATATATATATATATATATATATATAGTTAGCAAAATTTGTATTTGATGGCTTGATTTCACTTGAAAATTTCTGGGAAACGTCGAAATACTGATAGAATGTATTTGGAAATTTCCTTTCCATCGCTAAGTTCAAACATGAGTTCGAGTGTTTCATCAGGCGTTCCAGTCACGAGAAAATACCACTTATTGTTTTCGAGTGTTTGGAGTGCCTAATGAGACATGATAAATAACTTTTGGCCTAACTTCTCAAACAAGTATTTTCTTCTCAAAATTCGCATTGCTATGTTCGTACCTATATTCACTGAACGTCAAGCAAAACAATTTGTGTTTCATTGATTTGAATATGTAGATTAAGAAATGTGATCCAGATCACAGTGGGCAGATCACATGTCATTTCATATTTGTGAAACATATGGAATTGAAACATTTTCAGATATGAAAACAAAACGTTTTCACATATGAAATATCTAATTCACATAAGAAATGACATGCAAAAGGCTAAAAATTTCACATGTGAAATGAAAGTTTACGAAAGATGTATTTCGTAGATGAAATGGGAGATTCACATATAAAAATAAACTTCACATATGAAATTTCGTGTTACATAAGGAATTGGAACATTTTCACATATCACAAATATTTTCATACGTGAACTGGAATTTTTATGAGGGGGTATAAAGTCATGGGTTGGCTACAATAGGTCGTGAATTCTTAATAAGTTTGAGAACAGTAATTAGAGCATTATCATGGAATATTATCATTATTAACTACTAGGTTTTGGACATTTGATATATTTGAACATTTACGTGTTAGTTGGTTAATATATCTCCACTTTTCTTTAAGATTCTTTTTTTTTTGGTTTTTCATTTTTAGAAAGTTTTTACTCTTTTCATAGTTTTATTTACCTTATTCCTTTGCTTTTTAATGATAAATGTTTGATTACAGAGTTACACTTCACCGCAATTTTTAATGGTTTCCACGATAATACATATATAGCTCTGCTTATTTCATTTGTTAACCAAGGCACGTCCCTACTTCCAACGATTCTTAAGGTTATCGTGTACCTTTAGAGGTGCCTCTAGTTTAATTGACGTAGCTCGCCGGCATTCGATTGATATACGTTAACCCGGAATCAGATGAAAGCTTATCAAATTTGCTACAAGAACTTATTTATAATTTTTGGTTCTAGTCAATTGGCGACTTTGGAGAGACTTTGATTTCCAGAAGTCTGATTCTTTCCCCGGAGTACTAGTTCAGAGTGTTACCAAACCGTGCGCTTGGTGCGATTTTTATCATGACAATTGACAAAATGTTCTATAACTTTTCACTGCATGGTTTTTGCTTAGTGTGCACATCCACATAGTAGACACTACGCAATACGGTAAGTTGTGGACACCGGAAGCTGTTAACATCGTGACTGTTAACATGATTTTTGTTAACATCGTCGTTGTGTTAACATTTCAGCTGCATGTGTTTCACATCTTCACTGTGTTAACATCTTCATTTCGTTAACATTTCCACTGTGTTCACATCTCGACTGTGTTAACATCTCAACTGCGTTAACAGTTCTTGGCTATGTTTACATCTCAACCCCACTGTGTTAACGCCGTGACTCCGTTTACATCTCAACTGTGTTTGTATATCTCAACTGTGTTAACATCTCGACTGTGTTTACATCTCGACTATGTTTACATCTCGACTATGTTTACATCTCGACTGTGTTTACATCTCGGATGTGTTTACATCTCAACTATGTTTACATTTCAACTGGGTTAATATCAGATGTCGTCTGTGTTAACATGTCATTTACGTTCACATTTCGGCTGTGCTAACATCAGGTCTCGTCTGTCTTAACATTTCATCTGTGTTTACATCTCGACTGTATTTACATCCTGGCTGCGTTAACATCTCAACTTTGTTTACATTACGACAGTGTTATCATCAGATCTCGAGTGTGTTTACATCTCTGCTGTATTAACATTTCAACTCTGTTTACATCTTAAATTTGTATATATTGAAGTGTGTTTACATCTCGACAGTCTTTGCATCTCGACTGTGTTATCACCAGATCTCAACTGTGTTTACATCCCCACTGTGTTTACATCTTGACTGTGCTAGCATTTCGACCCTGTTTACATCTCAAGTTTGTTTACATCTCGATTATGTTTACATCTCTGCTTTGTTTACATCTCGACGGTGATTACATCTCGTCAGTGTTAACATGACATCTCGACTGTGCTTACATCTGCACTTTACGTCCTGACTGTGTTTATATTCTGACGGTTTTTACATACTCACTGCATTCACGTCAGATCTGGACTGTGTTTACATCTCGACTGTGTTTACATCTTGACTGTGTTTACATCTCAAGTGTGTTTACATTTCAACTGTGTTTACATTTCAACTGTGTTTACATCTCACTGTGTTTACATCTCGACTGTGTTGACATTTCGACTCGGTTTACATCTCAACTTTGTTTACATCTCAACTTTGTTTACATCTCAAGTGTGTTTACATCTCAATTATGTTTATATCTCTGCTGTGTTTACATCTCGTCTGTGTTAATGTTTCGACTCTGTTTACATCTCAACTTTCTTTATATCTCTAGTGTGTTTACATCTCGACTACATTTACATCTCGATTATATTTACTTCTCGGCTGTGTGTACATCTCGACTGTGTTTACATTTTGAGTGTGTTATCATCAGATCTCTACTGTGTTTACGTCTTGACTGTGTTAACATCAGATCTTGACTGTGTTTACTGTTCGAGTACGTTTACATTATTAATGTGTTTATATCCCGACTGTGTTTACATCTCGACTGCGTTAACATTTCGTCTCCTTTTACATCTCAACTTTGTTTTCATCTCGGATGTGTTTCCATCTCTACTGTGTTTACATCTTGGCTGGTCATATACGAGCTAGATGGCCCTGGGCAGATTATCCGGTAGGAAATACGTAGACAAGGTATTCATGTTGTTCGCTATCATATAACACTCTAAGTTCAGTCTCAGAGAAGACACTCATATCTGTTCGACACCTGGTCGTTTATTTCTCGTCAAACCTTTTATTACATTCTACTCGTCAACTCAAGTCAAGTTTGGTGCGTGTGCCTACCAAATTGAGTATAACAGTATTTTGTGTCATTAGCGTTATTTTACTCAAATGATTTTTAGTTACGCTCGTAAGATTGTAATAGTTGAGTTAGTTCTATTTTGCGCTATATTCTTATGTTAGTTAAGTTAGCTTTATTTCTTGGTTATTGTATTTTAGTTTGAACCCGCAGATCAGCATACCTACTGCCTGTTAGATACTTCTATTCTACCGTCTACAATCGAGTCATTGTTATTAAAATCGTTTTCGCCGATCATCAGTTGTGGAGTTCGATTATTGCGCTACACATCAGGCTTGCCAAATGTGACCTGTTAGGATCGTGGTCCGTGAATTCTATCCTCGTGGGTTACATTTTTGTTCGAATTTGAAGCACTGTAAGTTTATTCGAAGAATATCCAAACAATAATCTCTATTCGTAATCACACCACGTGTCATCCGATCCACGTTGCCCTCTGCGACTTGTCAGTCGTCGTTCGTTTTAGGAAGATTAACAATTTTCCGTCTGGCTATCATTTTCTCAACGTTGAATAAAAAGTTCATATCTTCAATGGATTTAGGAAAGGAACAATCGATCGGTCAGTTAAAAAAGGCACGCAGTTCCGCTAAGGCCAATGTAACGCGAAAGGTCAACAAACTTAACGAGTTAATGACAGCAAGCGAAAACGTCGAAGTTGTTAAAGAAGTCTCGAAGGAACTAAATGATGTTTTGACCGAATTCAAATTCGCTCATGAAGCTTATCATAGACAACTTGAGAACGAAAGGGAACTCCTGGAATCCACTCAGTACTGTGATACGGTCTTAGAGCTAGTTTCAGAGCTCGAAAGAGAAGTTAATTCATGGCTTGCGAAGCCAAAAGCCCGTGAACCATTGATTGACCGAAGTCCAGATATTCGACCTGAAGATTCGGTGAGTAACGCTGGTTCGCTTACCTCTTCACGCACCCGTTCCAGAACAAGTTCCGCTAGAAGTTCAGCTAGCGCGAAGGCAAGAGCCGCAGCAAAAAAGGCAGCACTAGAGGCAAAGGTAGCATCCCTCCAAAAACTGCACGAGCTTCAAATTGAAGAACTCATGCTTCGACAGAAGAAAACGGAAGTGCAGCTCCAAACAGAAATAGCTGTTGCTGAGGCTGAGAGGAAAGCCCATGAAGAAAGCGAGATAGACGAAACACGAGGCAACCGTTGCGACCAAATCGAAAATGTTGAAGTCAAATCGTCTGCGAAGTTAAAGAGAGTCAGTACTTTAACTACTCTAGATGAAGAAAAATCCCTAAGCTGCACAAAAGCCGAAATTCCACTCGGAAATTCACCTAGACAACCTCTAAAGTCAAACCCAACGCCGCCTTCTGCGAATCAAGTTCTTAATCCTAACGCAGCTGAACGGCGCCACGAGACTTCACCACATCGCCGACCTCGGTACGATGACAATCCGCCCGATAGATTTCGAAATGACTCATTTCAAGTGCTGATGGAAACGCAAGACCGTCAAAATCAAGTCCTTCAGCAACTCGTTCAGCTGCAGCAACAAAGCGTTATGGCGTTAACACTACCACAACCGACTTTGCAGGTCTTCACCGGAGATCCCATAGACTATTGCGATTTCATTCGCGCCTTCGAGAATCTTGTCGAAGTTAAAACGCCAAGTTCAAGTGCTCGCCTGTATTACCTAGTGCAATACACCTCCGGTCCTGCCCAGGAATTGATGAAGAGTTGTCTCTCTATGCGTCAAGACGAAGATTACTCCGAAACAAGACGGCTACTAAAGGAAGGATATGGACAGAGTTATAAAATTGCAGCTGCGCACGTACAACGAATAACGGATGGTCCACTCATAAAACCAGAGGACGGCGTGGCACTACAGCAGTTCTCCATTAAGCTGACGAGCTGCGTCAACACCTTAAAGGAAATCGGTTATCTTAACAAACTAGACAATCCCGATAATCTGAAAAGAATCATCGATCGGCTTCCATACGGTATTAGGTTGAAGTGGCGAGACGCAGTCGACCGCATTGTAGAGCGCGAGGGAAGGGACGTTACAATTACGGACATGACAGACTTCGTGACAGCTAAGGCAAGAGCAGCTAACCATCCAATCTTT
>JBAHVQ010182012.1:0-16172 GCA_036872915.1 Nanipora kamurai | reverse complement strand
GTGTCGGCAGGTGGATATCAGTTCGTTTCGTTTGTTAAGCGAGCTTAGTTCGGGATGATATATAATTACAAATTTTTTTCTGTAGGCATAATTTACATCGTTTCAATCCACCATATAGCTCGAACGTCGCTACCGACATCGGCCACGAGTTTCTGAAGGCAATTGACGAATGCTTTCCGCGAAACGATCCTCTCCATAAGCTATTCAACGGCAACACCGTGAAGCTAAGCTACGGTTGTATGCCAAATGTACAGAGTATTATCGCCTCGCACAACAAACACATTCTGAAGCAAGAAGAGCAGAAATGCAATGAGAGAGAACTAGCATGTAACTGGCGACAAAAAATCAATTGCCCGCTGAACGGAAAGTGCCTTACCAAAGCCGTGGTATACCAAGCCACTGTGACCAACACTAACAACAACGAAACCCAAACTTACGTCGGACTGACAGAAACCTCTTTCAAAACTAAATATCTCAACCACACCTCTTCATTCCGTATTAAGCATAAGAAAAACGCTACCGAACTCAGTAAGAACATTTGGACACTAAAAGAAACTAACACCCCTTATACTATTTATTGGAAAATCCTAAAACAATGCCAACCCTACTCTAATAAGTCTAAACGATGTAATTTATGCCTACATGAAACATTTGTAATTATATATCATCCCGAACTAAGCTCGCTTAACAAACGAAACGAACTGATATCCACCTGCCGACACCGAAAGAAATACCTGTTATGTAAATATCCCACCTAATCCTATGTAAATAACCTATCGCTAATTGTAACACTATCCCTATTTGACGCATGCATCTCATATTATATTCTGCTGCACTGTAAACTATATATCATTCACCTGATGAGTGTGGCAAGCTTCGGCTTGTCATACGAAACAAGTTTGTTGTGAATAAACTTCAATGAAGTAATCAGTGTTTTTACTTTGTTTGTTATTTCGCTCTGCGTTTATGCATTGAGCACTCTATCCAATGCACATGACTTTGAACCTGATAATTTTTATCATCACACTTCGATATTTACTTCTATATTTAAATATATAGTAAATTAATAATATATGTTTGATATATATATTATTTGTTACATAACTATGCACTGTTGAATTTAAATGTTTGATCTCATCATCAAAATTCTTTATATATAAACAACCGACGTTTCATGGCACGTACTGCTCTTTATGTAGCCAGTAGCAGGTCATAATACTACTTCTAATATTATCTTTTAAATTAAGTCAGTTTACCTTGATCTGTATACGATAAAATCCATCCTTACCTTCAAAAATTCTTCATAGAATCTGCGAGGTTCGTAGAGCACCATTTTTTGAACTCGAAATCTAATCTTTATGAAACTACGTTTTGTTATTCTAGAGAAACAGGAACAAACAAAAAGGCTTCGGTTAATTGTTGTTGGGAATCTTTGCTCATGAATGTACAAGTTTGATTTAAGATGAGACGGCTGAGCTTTGGACATATCAGGGACTGCGTAACTCTAAACTGGAGGGATGGCTTTGAACCTTGGACCCTGAACTGAACCCGATGATCCCATTTGCTCTTATGTCGTTCTAATCTAAATCCCAAAATGTCAAACTACACAGGGCTCTAAGCTTTAACGTATCCTAAATTTCTCTGTTTCACGATACTTTTGATGTAGACCTACTTGAGACCTATGCTGCTACACCCTTCTCTTAGGGTCCACTGTTAACAATTCATTGAGGCCTGCTACGTACCAATTATCAGTGATACAGTTGGAGGAGATACCAATAATTTTGAAACATGTACGTACAAACCTAATGAAGCATAAGCAGCGCAATTTCAGTAATTCAGGAACATTTGATTAGACAAAAACCTATTATAGCTTGAACTCCAATTCATACGCGAACGAAAACTGGAGCCTTACAGGAAGTCTTAAGAATGGAATCTTATTCACTTTTTCTCTCGTTCAAATTTCTCCAGCCAGCCCTTTATACCGTCCAAATATCTCTCCCCCATATCTGTTCATCCCTCCACGTATCCCTTTCCAAATTCTTTGTCTTCTTATCCCTTCTCTCAAACTTTCTTCTACCATCTCTTCTTCCCAACTTTTATTCTCCCTTATTCTTTCCAGTCCCCCTTTTCTCTCACTTCCACGCCTTCTTCTTTCACTACTCCAACGTTCAACCACCATCATCCTCCGGTCCTTTCTCGGAATTTTTTCCCCAAGCCCAAACGTTAAGTCCACCTACTCTTTTCTTCCCACGTCATCTCTCACGCACTCACTCTCTTTTCTCACTCCTCCTGCTGTCTACCTTTGCCTCGTCGAACCCACTTCCTCCATAACTTTTCTCTCCCTAACGTTTTTCTCTCACACCTCCTAAACCAAGTTAGACTTTTAGAGGCAGGAAAAACAGCAACCACTATTTATAATTTGTTAATTGAGCCCATAATGTTATGCAGTTTATTTTTGTGCAGAAAAGCGCTAAATATTAATAGTTTCAAGCGTTCGTGCCTTCATGAGATTAGTTCAATGGTCAGATTGTGTGCAGGATTACAACTTCTGAGTTAGCCAAATTAACATCTATTTGCTAAAATCAAATATAAATTATCTGAGTAGTAGCTTGGTGAACAGCGGAGATAAATTATGGAACGGCTAACCTAGATTAGTCAAACTGTTCGTAAATTTATCGAAATTTACCAATGAATGAAATTTATTAGCTTATTAAGTTTTTCACAGTAACTAACGGTAATATTTATTTCTTACTTTTATGATTATACTCAGATTCTTATAATCTTATAATGAATATTAATGCCCAGCAAAGGATACGTTCTAAAGCCATAGTCAGAAACCTAATTAAAATAGAAAAGTTTATTGTAATCTAACATTTAGTTGACACCGCAAACCATTGATAGTAACTTATATTTTTAGTTCTCCCTTCCTACTTGTTTGCATAGGTAATTAACATTTGTTTTGTAATTATATATCAGGAATTAACAGTACATTGTAAACAAATCTCTGAAGATGTAGCGTTTTAAGCAACGAAACGTTAGATTACAATAAACTATTCTTTTTTGACTTGGTTTCTGACCATGGCTTTAGGGCGTCTCCTATTCTGGGCATTAAGAAAAATCTCAAGTCATATCAAAAAAGCTAAATTCGACCAGATTTTGATCGTGCTCAGACCAGTGGTTTCTAGAATCCGAAAAAGTGATCTAGTCAAAAAAAGTTTCTAGTTTAGCTCATTAATGTCTGAGGAAATTGAAAAGAACAAGTCCAAAAACTTTTGCTAAACTTAATACCCAGCAACGAACCGTGACATATAACGTGCGTGAGAAAACACTTTTCTGACTCGATTACTTTTTGATGCAAATTTCAGAAAACTTGGTTTGAATACGAAATTGGAACAGGAATTGGGTCAAAATAACAAACGTTTTTCAGTATTCTGAGGACAGATATTTTTAGGATAGGACAAAATAGAGTTAATATTCATTATAAGATACTCAGTTTCGACAAAACAAATATAATTTACAGATTGATAGGATCCGCAGTTAAACTCACTACTTTCAGGAGGTTTCCTCTCGACGAGTATAATCATCTAGCGTTAGCCAGAGTAAAATCGTTTGACGTTAGCCAAAGTGAAAATAGTCTGACTTTAACCAAATTCAGAAAGTCGTCTGGCACTAGCCAGAGTAAAATCAGCAAAGATGTATGGCGACAGGAAGGAATTAAATCAATCTTAGTTTCAGTTTTCTCTTGTCCTTTCTTCCCGCCATCTTTTTTTACTATTACATCTTTCTTCTACCCCACAATTTTTTTTTGCTATTATTTCCCCCCCCATTCTCCCGTAAACCTATTTAAACTCTCCCCATTTTTCACTACCATTTTTCTCTCTTCACGCCTTTTCTCCTCCTACCTTGATCAAGACCTGTCGACCAGTTTTGTGTCGGCACTATCGGCCAATGAGAGTCAAAGTAGCGAGACGAACTGCGAGCTAAAAAGTCTCGAGCGGTCGTTTTTACTTGCAGGAATTTTAAATCTGATGAGCTATTCTGAGTGGCAAATGCGATTAACATACGTCACATCATCAATGAATAAGTTTGTTTGAGTATGTGCTTCTTATTGGCGAAATTGATGACACTCCCCCAATTACACCCTGGCCCAAAAATACACCGGTAAATTTGGACTATTGAAAGTGGGACGAGTCCTTCCCAGCTATCCCCAACACTTTCTCTCTTTAGTCTTTTTATATCCACTTCTCTTTCTCGTCCTTCCTTTTATCCCTCCTCCCAAATTTACTTTCACTTTCTTTTCTCTCCTTTCCACTCGCCTATTTCTCTCCTCGTTTAATTTAAATCCTTGAAGATTAATTTTTATCCTAAAAAACTTTTAAGAGGACGTCACTTATCACACTTAAACATCTCTGTCCTTGGAAAGGTGTTTTATCGAAGAACACTGAACATGTTACGCAGAAAGAAATCACCAAAGCACAGGTTGTGTGATTAGACACTACTATCCAGACATTTATCTCTATAAAATGATATCAACCTATTTTTGCCATGTAAACCTAAATATTTCAAGGCAAACTTGTAAGTGAACAAAGTGATGCATGAACAACCGCTGTAAGAATATGCCGAACTGTTCAAGAAGCGAATGAACTTTATTGTGGACGGAACAAGAAAGGACAGAAATACATTTAAGCTTCATCAACGCAATAAATACACGTGTCAATGGTGCTCAACATTGTATCTGGGCCAAACCCGGCGCCACTTACACGCACGAATTTCAGAACACAATTCCATTGTAACCCTCTTGATTTTAGCTCATATCTTGAGTTATCAAGATGACACTCTTGTTCGGAGTTTGTTTCTCCCTTTATTTCTTTAAGTTGTCGACTGGTTCTGGATTGTGTTATACAATAATATCCCTATTTCCTTGCTAGTCAAGCTTTTTTAATCTCAGAAAACGTCTGAGAATCGAACCCGCAACTCTGGTGCCACCATCAAAGTTACATGTTTCATTCCTCTCTAGCTGGAGCTCAGACCGTTTCAGGGTTGATCAAAGTTTGCCTTAAGTAGTGGTGAAGCAAAAAAAATTATTAACACGAAACTGGAATTTCATAAGAATCTGTTATTTAGGATTAATCATATTTCGTACGCTTTAGTAAAATAATTGGGATAAAGTGGATTATACCACCCCATAAGTAAAATTTTGCGACAAGGTCTTGTCTCAATGGGGTATCTCGTTTGCGTATCTTTTTGAACTTTGCTCTATAAAAGTACTTCAAATTGGATTAACTTAACTTTCGTGTGGTACGTTCTTGAAGCATGTAAGTCAATGTAGCAAATCTCAAGAACAGAGTGAAATAAAGGAAATATGATTAACCAAATTCTTCATCACCTTAAAAGTTCACTTAACTTTCAGCACGTCAACCTAGCCTACGTTTTTTTGCTTCCATAAGCACAAGATGGGGATGCCCATCTTAGGAATAAACGGGGGTGTCCCTGTCGGGGTATTCCCTATATTGAATTTTGATCAAGCCATTAAAGTGCAAATCCCTTGGCATTGTGTTAATTGGTTGCTATCATTGCATGCCAGCTGGAAGGCAACTTCGAAGTTGCACACTTCAACAAGTCGTATAACTAATGGTATCCTTTTTTCACCAACAGGGAAAAGATTGATAGTGGAGAATGTATTGATAATATGCGGATATCCATTTCGTTGCAGTATGATGCAGCAAAATTAAAATAGGTTTTGTGTCTACTTGTATCGAAGTCGCTTTCAGTGATACCCAATGTGATACCCAAATAATGCTTTGCACAGCCCAAGATCATTCGGTAAAAATATCTTCATTTTCATCCGATACATAAGTATATGTTCTGATGCAGGAAACAAAAATGCCGCTACGTGTATGAATCCACCTGTGGCTACGCGTACTATTAACACAATATCTTTTCACGAAGGAACTATACTGGAAAGAAAAATTTACTGTGACCGATTTACCCCCTGCTGTGATAAACAGAGTTTATTTGAATTAAAAATAGAGTGCTGGGCAAGAGGTGTTAGTTGTTATTGATATTTATGAATTACGTTGAAATGGTCACGAGAATATTTGGCAACGAGCACACAGATCATGTGAATGATGTAACTACACTTCGTGAGGGTTCTTAAGATCGCTATGTATACTAACCTAGGTTTGATGCTGTTTATGTCTACATTTTTAAATAACTTGCATAATAGTGAATTTAGTGTCACAGGTGTTTATGAAAGCCAGCTGACATCTCCCGTGCTGCGTGGTTAAAATATGTTTAACACATAGTCGTGGATAAAACCCTCAGTACAAGGTTTAAGTCAGTCAGAGGTCAATGAGGTAAATTATGAAGTGTCGATTTGTCTCAAGTTTACGTATCACGTCTCAAGTTTGTAAGAGCGGGTTTGAATTAAATATTAAGACATCTGAAACCATTCAAAACACTACAATATTGCACGAAATTATTTAGGACTTAGAGCAGCAGCTAGTAGATAAGCTGATCGGGAAGTATATTGTGTGGGTTTTGTCCCTCGTTACATATTTTGTCGCTACGTCAGTGCGTGGATACGAAACTTGGTTATTATCCCCGACACAAAGCTCCTGTCAAGTCTCAAGGTTTTAATATGTTCTTCTTCTTTGACAACTGCTTGTTCAATGTGGTCATCGTCGTAACAATCGTGACAAATAAGAAATTTACAAATTGCAAGGAGAATAGGGCAGATGAACGAGGATGAAATTACAAAATATACGAGTAAACGGAACTGAAGCTGACACGAACGTTCTTGGCTTTAAATACATTATCTGGTTGAAAGTATGCATACCATCACAAGCGATAGCCAGAAAAAAAACCGTGGTACAACTGACATAATTACATTCCTTGAAAGATATTGTATTTGTGGTTTACCTTTAATTTACGCTTTGAATGGTTTCGCCGGAAATCCTGGCCAGACCGATACTTTACAGGATTCCAAAATCTTCTCACGTATTACAACAATAACAAGGTGTGTTCTAAATTGCTGAGAAAACCAAACAAACAGTTTATCAAAATTTTAACGTCGTCATGTTCAAGCTACCGGGATTCCCCTGATCTTTTTTGCATACGGTCATCAAAATAAGCTAAGGGGATTCCCCTTCTCTTTTTTTGAAAAGGTCATCAAAATAACAAATATGCTTATGCAAGCAACAATTCATTACTTGCCCTAACTTGCATGTTACATCCTTGGCTTAGATTATCAACCATATAAATGTATGCATTTAAATATATGTGTGTATATGTGTATGCATATTTGTATGACAGATATTTGGGAAACTGCGACTTCGTGTTAATACTTTTATTTCACCCCTACTTATGCTTTTGTAAACTTGGAAATTTCCTAGCCCCAGACGGGAATCAAACCCGCAGCATTCTGAACTTCGGTGCGAAGGTTTCCATCTGATAAACTATGTCGTTTGTTAATTTCTGGTGGTGCTTCAGTGCATCCCTTGAAGTGTATTCCGCCGAGACGGGAATCGCCCCCAAAATTTCGAAGTATCTTGGCAAATCTAAATACAAACACAATGGACATGGAATACTTCGGAAGTTGAAGCTCAACGTTCAGTTGCCGTGTCAAAAATATTGATACAAAATGGTAATGATAATTTCTTAACTACTGTACTTTACATCTTTTCCCACAGTAAAACCAGACTACTTTATACTCTTTCGACTACCTGTAATCGGATGCTTCCTCCTACACAGTCGGTTGCTTTCACTCAACAAGCCCAACACATGCCATTTGTTTGAACCTAAATCTAGATTATCACTTTAAAATGCAAAACACTGGTAATTCGATTTAAAGGGGAAAAGTGCAGTTTACTTACGCGTGTTAATTTGGTTTACTCAGTTCATATAAAATCAGCCAGAACTTTCCTTGACTAAACTTAGCTATGACTGTAAATGTTGTTTATCACCTTCCCACGCTTCCATCAAGACATGTGACTTGTTTCAGAAAATGCAATCATACTTCACATTCTTTTAAACCACGCAAAAATTTAATACTATGACACATTTCTTTTGATGTTGGACGTATCACAAATTTAGTCGTAGTTTTAGCGAAATAGTCCCGGACAGATAAATTAATTAGTATTCTGGACAGGGAAATTGTGTCCGTTCAGTACATGGTTTTGCCCAACTGTGATGAAGATGTAAATGCTTATATATGTACAGTAAAGACATAACTATTTAAGTAATTGTTGTAGTACTTTTTTGTTGGTTTTCTGTATGTTTTACGTGGCATCTCGAGCTTAGAAAATATATTGAAATCAGCACAGACCAACGTTAACTATTACTTATTCTAATGCACGCGGTCGAGAAACATTTTATCATCCAGACATCAGATTAAAAGCTCCAGTTGTTTTTAAACATAATCTATATAAACCGTTTACTGCCATTTCTTTATCCAAGTTTTGTCACTTCTAACACGTTTCCAGTTTCACTCTTCCCGTCTTCAATTCCGTTGGGAATCCCCAGATATAGGGCGGTAACACCTCCATCCTGTATTTTTTCACATGAAATAGCCAACACCTGTCGAGTGTGCCTGTGACAAACGTCTGCGTTCAAAGAACGACTTCATCTGGAACTGAGGATTGTTTTGCACAAAACATAAAGTCAGGTTGAGTAATAATTAACGTGGATTGTCAAAATTTGACCTGTATCATAATTAATCCGCACGAATTTTTAGAAAGTGCCATAAGCGCTGAGTGGGCACAAAAATTGTCTTGTCATTCTGATGCAATTTCTCTTTTATAACTTTCACTTCTGGCCGTGCAGGCAATTGAAGATGTTCACGATGTCCAAGATCTGTTTTCTGGTGAGTACAGTGAGAGTTGTCCAATCTTTATATTACTAAGATCTACAGTACAGTAAAAGATGAGTCATGCGGTAGCTTACTTCCGATTGGGAACATTCAAAATTCGTCATGACTACGCAAACTTAAGAATCGCATCCGTGATGTGATTACAAAATGAAAACACCTACGTAATTTTTTTTTGTATTAAACAGAATTAGCAACAGATGTTTTTTAGAAAAGTTAACTCTACAAGGATTTACATGGAGAAAATTGTCCGCAATTAAGGGAAAGTCCCTAAATTATCGCATACAAAGAGCCGAGAGACTCTTGTTAAGTCTACTTCTATACTTTTCGTATTCAGTGCCAACAACACTTGCTACAATATTTTTGTCCACCGGCAAGATTTTTTAGTGCGAGGACACCAAATGGGAAGTATACACTCTGCCGCGATTGCTGGATGTGGCTGGACTCCAAAATTTTAGCCTAAATGCCCTGTGGGATAGGCGAATGTAGAAACATATTAAGTTTCTGAACATGGCCACTGCACAGATTGGCTTTGCCATATAAGTTTGAATGACGATGTTCAGATCTTGTGGTTTATCTGGTGATTTGTTTGATAAATTTTAATACCAACTTAATTTGCTAGTACCAAGAAAAGATATAATCGAAACGAGTGTTTATCTCAGATCCAACATTTGGATAAATTGTACCAACATTAACCTTAATTTTCATCTAAAATATTGATTTGCGGAAATACAGTTGGTGTACATGTGACATATCATATGCTCCCCTTCGTTTTCGATATTATGATAGAATAAATAACCAAACAGAAATCTCAACCTTGTAGGATCCTGTAACGTTTGTGTTTTCAGAAATTCGGCTCCCGTCATCTTTTCAGCAAGGGTGATTGCAAAATATACGCCCGGGAGAGCAAGTGCTATTTCTTATTTTCGAACAATCAACAACACTTCGTTAACTTTCGAGTTTGGACAATTCTTCTGATAGCCTTGTGAGCCACGCATGATTTTTCCTCAAAAACCAAAGGTCGTCTAACCACTGTGCTTGCCAGAAAATCAGCGGACGCTCGAAATACGGAGGTACTCGCAACCAGCGGAGATTCAGCGTTAGTTGCTTAACTCAGTGATATTACTTCTCCAGTCGAGATTTTAAAACGTTTCATGCGTACGAAACGACGCATCTTTGGCTCAATTTTTTTGTTTGCAATCCACTTCTCTTTTTTATTGACAATACATTGAGTAAATAAACGGGGTGACACCTGACACCTTGCAACTGCCTAATTTAGCGAGTATTTAGGCTTGGATAGATTTAGAACCCGCAGAAGTTTAGGTCAACCACTTTAACCTTAGTAAACAGGGCGGATATTCGTCATGGAGAGATTCATTCATTGAAAAGTTTGCTATGAATGGTGGGGTGGGAGGAATGACAGTAACCTCTTAAAATGGGCAAAGGCATGCTCAATGGGCCAATTTCTTTGTTTACGAATGTACAGTATGCATTACAATTGAAGTGTCTCATCAAGAGAGATGTCTGCTTAATCCAATAGAGAACTTTACATTAGCCGTATACGTAGCGTGGCAAGTCACATTATACGATATTGTCCAATTGCTTTTTCGGGTTATTTCCCTCTCACTTTCGAGGATGCTAACTGGGCTGTTGGTTCCGGTACTTTTATTAAGGAGGTCAGCTGACCTGGACCACTCGTTGCCAACACTTCAATCCTTACGTGGTTCAAGGTTGGAAACAAGGGACTTTGTTTGCGTGCAGAGAATAAAGGTGGATAACAAAAGAATACGGTCTCTTCTCCTATCCTTCCATTACATCTTTTTGTCTCTCCACTTTCCAAGCGAACACCGCTGCCAAACATTCTATACGTGGGTGTGTACTAGAGACGTGGCTCAAAAAATGCGCCCGAAACTCAACTGGGCTTCAGTAACTCTTTGGTACCAGATTCAGTCACCAGTGATTGATGCAGACGTTAGTATTTTACTCTGGCTGACGCGAGAAGATTTTACTCGTCAATGGAAAAACCCTCTGTCACCAGGGAAAAAATAAAGATTCAAAACCTATCTCTTTAAAGAATAGTTAAATCCTCAAAGAGCATATGAAGTGCAAAAAATCATTCTGGAAGGAAACCCTCTCACATAATACAACTTTCGAAATTATGGTTGGCTTTTAGAACTCTCCCTTATCTCACTTCGTTCTTGAGATACTAAGGTTTGTTTGATATGTAAATGATATATCTTTCTAGGTCACACTGCGTAACGACTTAACGGAAAATTAGGTATATCTTGAAGTTACCCATGGAAATCACCTGAAACTGTTCATGAGCCTGTATGTATCCCTCAAATTCAACAAGCAAAGTTTCAAGGGACTTAATAAATTGAATAATGTTAACGATGTACGGGATTTCGCTGTAAGTTATTATGCACTGTGACGTAGAAAGTTGTGCCACTTTCATATCCATATCCCAAGAACGACGTGAGATAAGGGACAGCTGTAAAGTTCCAATCTCCACAATTTCGAACGTTCTATCATGTCGGAGGGTTTCTTCGAAACTGAATTTTACACTCTATACGCCATTGAACTCCTTCGTGCCAGAATAAAACACCTGTGACTAATGGAGACTTTAGTATTTTACTCTGGCTGATACCAGACGATTTTACTCGTCAAAGGGAAAACTCTCTGTCACCAAGGAGTTATACGAGCCGACAGTTGAACCTAACTTTCTGAATGAAAGAGAATTACGTACTGAAAAGATGAGGTCAGTAATCCATTATCATGAGGTAAATGACTTCATTGATATCATTCTAAAATATATCTGAGTTTACCCTTGCGTAATTTTCATAACACACGTATGAAAAATAGTGATGAATATTTGGTATAAGAATGGGATGTTGCTTAGGCGGAATAAAACAGCACAAAAAGTTAAAATGATTCTCATTTTGGGCCGAACTCGTCCATGCCGGCTGAGCTGGGAAGACCGCTGGAGAGAGTGCAGTCACGAGTGCTGCATTAGAAAAAGTAGCAGAGGCGATAATATGAAGGGTGTAGACAGGTGGGAAGATCGCGAGTTCTGATCTGTATATATAAGGGTGGTACTAATGATGAAATGTATATTCATGAAATACGCCAGTTCAGTTCCCAGGATATACAATGAAGTGAACCACTCATTATTCGTTTTTGTGTTCCTTACTTCCTAGGTGTTTCTGGTGAAGTGTGTTAATGGAGCTGCCATAACGTGTGGCTTGAACCAGTACACCTTGAAAGATGCCAGCAGCAACACTGTCGATTGCATTGACTGTCCGTTGTGTCCTCGGGGAATGGGAAGTGTCCCACAATGTGGAGCGTTCCTAAGGGAACGCGTGGAACCAACATGTAAACCGTGCACCGTTGGTGTTTTTTATTCACTATCAAGGGACGTTTCATCGTGTGAGTCATGCACCATCTGCGTCGAGAACGAAATAGTGATAAAGAATTGTACTCCAACATCAAACACTATATGTGGCAAGTGTAAGCCAGGGTGAGTTATTGAAAGAAATGATGAGAAATAATCGAAATACTGAATGCTGAACACTAATCTTGTTCGTATGGGTGCTTGGTGTTCATAAGGCGACCAGCAAACGTAACGTTTGTCAAGCTCGTAATCTGACAAAAAATTATTCGCGGGACCTAGACGGAAATCGATCCTTATAACCATCTGATGACAGGCGAGAGAGGGCTCAGAAATCGCTTTTCTCAGTAAACGAGCTTGACGAACTACCGTTGGTCGTCTGCTATGCACCAAGCTCCCACATCAACCGACTTCTTGTTCAGCTAATAATATATCGTTATCATCATATCATGACTTTCGCTTATGCAGCACATATGACGAACCTGCACCTTAGCTCACCATCTGAGTCTTGGTAGCCCAACCGTTAGAGCATCTTACCGGTCGTCAGCTGTGGCTTTAATTCCCGTCCAGGATTCAGAAATCGTTTTTCTGAGATTATGAATGCGATGAACGTTCGCTGGTAGAAATAATTTAAAATTGTTTAAATGATGCAACAATGTCTTTTCCCAGTGGATGACGTGATCGGTGATGCTAGTAATGCAATATACAGACTCGTTTTATGTCGTTTATCGCCTGGTCGGGACCGTAAGTACGTTTATTGCAGGAGCTTGGAGGCTTTTCCAGGCGAAAATATTAACGGTCACTTATCTAGAGTTTAGACTGCTTGTCTTGTTACACTTTTTGCACCGTATTGCGGATGTGAACCACCAGCGCGCCTATATTCAAGATTTCAGGAAACAATAAAGTAATTTTCCGTTTCCATTTTGTTAGTTACTATCACAGTTTCGTGCATTCTTGCGAAAAATGTTCGCCGTGCTGTGAAGACACACAAGACGAAGACATCGAACAGCAGTGCCTCAACCAGGGCTTTCCAAAACACAGTGCATGCCGGTACACGGACCGACAGTGTAGAAAAATTGTACCAAACCCGACGCATCGGCCAAAAAATACGAACTTTGAGGAAGATAAACAAACGTCGTCGTCGACCAGATGGGGGTATATTTGCGGGGGGATCGCAGGGCTCGTCCTGATAATGGCTGTTGGTACGGTCTTGGTAATTTGTCGAAAAAAGAGCAAAGATATTCCTTTGATGAAGACAGCACTACGTGAGTTATAGGGAGGTATTAATATGGTTGCACTTGATTAGGTTACTAAGCACGTAGCACTTCAGTAAAATGGCTTAAATTCGGCTCAATTTCCATAACAGATTTCCAATCACTCGAAAATCCGCACACAAACCCTAAACGTAATCCTAACCCTGAGCCTAATTTCTCAGAAAAACGTTTTATTTCAGTATTTTGACGTCATTTCGGAACTCTTATATGGAAATTCAACCGTCGATTCATCGCCCAACTCCAAGTATTTAATGATTTATTCCTCGCAAGCAATTTGGTGATTTGAAACATGTAACTTGTTTCGGCCAAAATGTTTTGTAACTTTTTACTAAAATTTCATGTGAAAGCATTATTTAAGATCTTCATGTCTAACGACTTAATGTGACTCTATATAGTTTCCCGAAATGTAGGGAATGTAGAGACCTAAAAACATTTGTATAAATACTGTGGAAAAAGAATAAAACTCCACGCTATATCCTGAGCCCAGGTTCCTTTTGGCAACTTGGCCCAGGCCTTACGAAAAAATTATCGCGCAACTAAATTCGCAATTCCCCACCCCCGGGACAAAGCAATTAATCAAATTTCCCAGGGACGGGACGCTTCTACCAATCAAATCCTCTACCCTTGCCCGGCCTCCCCCACCCATGGGGTTTACATTGATAGGTGCATAAGGAAATCTGAAAAGACTGGAACAATAACTGACAATCAAATTTCGAAACCAAAAATGGCTAATACGGAGGAGCCCAAGCACCTCAACTTCAGTTCTTTTACGACAAAACTTAAGAAGATAAACATTTTAAACTTGCTTGAGTTCAGTATTAGCCAGATGTTAATAGCAATGAAGTGAAGGGTATACCAAGTGGTCTGACCGCAAGCAAAAGGCCTGGGACTAGCGGCACAATAAAACTCCAGTTCCATATCTTTAGTCAGTCGTAACCTTGTGTCTTTTGTGAAACTGTTTGAAACTTTGTTTCAGTAATCAATAAAGGGAAAGGTGTTTCCATTACGAATTTGACAACAGAGTCTGGTATAGCTCATGAGATATTAACTAGCTTAAATTGGAAATGGATTTCTATTTGACAAGTAGCCACATGCAGTACACTTTCATGTTTCCAGATCACCTAGTATTCAAGCAATATCATGCATTCACACTTTAAAGTTTATTTTCACTTAATATACACTATATTAATAATGATTATAGTAATAAAGCTAAGGATAATATTAGAAAAGTCCAAATTAGTGAGGAGATTTCGTGCTGTTATGATATTTTTATAGAAGAGTGCGGTGAAGAAGATAGTGATGGAAGCCAACAGGTCCTAAGGTTACCTGGTGAGCAAAATCTGGCACTCGATGAAACAGAGCTTAGATAATTATTTATACATATAACAGTCGTTACTTATAGCCGCATTCTGTGAGTTTTCCGCAGTATATCGTTGCAGTTGGAATTTCGATCGATTAATGCTTGTAAGTCATGAAAACCAATTAAATTGAACTGTTCAATACATTTTGTGAGGATTTTGCTTTTTTTAGAACATAGCTTAAATTGTTGTGAAGGTCTCTGGATGTTATTAATCGTTTTGATATGTGTGATTGTGTATGAATGACCAAAGGAAGGGAAGGGGAGGGAAGGGAAGGGGAGGAAAAGGAAGGGTAGGGAAGAAAAGGGTAGGGAAGGGAAGGGAAGAGAAGGGAAGTGAAGGAAAAGGAAGGGAAGAGAAAGGAAAAGGAAGGGAAGAGAAAGGAAAAGGAAGAAAAGGACAGGACGGAAGGAAGGACGCGAAGGATGGAAGAGCGCGGTGGATGGAAGTAAGCAAGCAAGCGAGTTATGGACTACCGCCCGACCATGCGGAGTTCTTTCATTAAGAATCAAGTAGAAAAAACAAAATCTAACAGTTTTGTTGTTAACAAGATTATCTTGATCAACAGGTGGTCGCTGTCATTCCTTTTAATACATAGTGGCAAAGAATCGATGAAATTTTTGTACTGATTTAAAACCAAGTAGAGTTGCAATAGCTGAATTGGCAAAGTAATGCTTGCATGTATGTATGTACCGCAAAATGAGTATTATTAAAGGGGTGTATTAGTCCTTTCCTGTCCGAGGACCTTCCCCTTGACGAGTAAAATCGTCTGGCGCTAGCCAGAGTAAAATACTCTGGCGCTAGCCAGAGTAAAATACTAAAGTCTCGACAGGTCACTGAGGACCTATATGGACAGGAAGGAGTTAATCCACTAGCTTAACTCACACGTTTGCCAAATTTAACGTCAGGCAAGTGGCTCAAGTGAGGACAGGGACCGCGAAGCAATTTTAACAGTGGTGAGGCTAGAGAACGATCCGAGCCAATCTCGTACACTTTTGATGTAACGAGTATTATGAGATGGGACATGAATGGATGATTAAATAAACTGCCAATGGCAGTATAGCGGAGGTGATGTGAGGTGGGTGAGGTCAAGTCAAAGTAAAGCAAAGTAAAGGGAAGCGACGCGACGCGAAGCGAAGGGAAACGAAGCAAAGCAAAACAGTACAAAGCAAAGCAAAGCAAAGCAAAGCAAAGTGAGCAAAAGTGAACTACAGTAAAAACCCGCGTGTAAGAACCTACTTTTTTAGAGTTTGGCAAAACAGGTTCTTATATTTTGGGGTACTTAC
>JBAHVQ010182001.1:0-16177 GCA_036872915.1 Nanipora kamurai | reverse complement strand
AATTATATTTCGTGGCCGATTTGTGAAAAGCAAGTCGATCAGAGTACTAGAATTTTCAGTTACCCTGGTTGGTTCGTGAATTATTTGTTCAAACTGTAGTGTCTCAATAAGCTCTGTCAGCTTTTCGGTTTGGATTTTTTCTTGTGGATTAAGCCAGTTACAATTAAAGTCACCAGTACAAATGATTTCTAGGTCTTCTAAATCTATTAATTGTAAACATTTTTCATACTCATCAAGGACCTCCAATGGTGTACCTGGTCTTCTGTACCATGTACTTATAAGAAATGGCTTAGCCTTTGGTTTTGAAACTTCAACGACTATTATCTCAAGACTCTTGGGCATTAGATCAACTCGTCTTTTGTAGTTGATGGAGTTTCGAACATATAAAGCAACTCCACCTCCACTTCTATTTCTGTCTTTACGTACTAACTCACAGCCATCTATGTCCACTTCGCAATTATCTATGGCACTATCTAACCAGGTTTCATTAATGCTTATTATATCAAAATGCTGGCTATGCATGTATATTCTGAATTGATCTATATTTTTGCTTAGACTTCTTATATTAAGATGTGCAATTTTAAATCCCCTCCCATTTTTAGTATTTTTGTGACAATCCTATTTGATTTTAAATGGCTTGAGTAGGAGAATGAACTCGGGTGGAGAATAATGATGTTAGTTGCTACTCCGATTGACAAACCATTTAAAATCAGATAGGATTTAAAGGTGCCGATATCGAAGAAACTAGTATATGTTTCGAAATATCAAGAGCCGAAGTAACACCAATTTCGCGACCAGCTCCCAACTTGACCGATGGTAGAGCGTCGGACTAGTAAACCGAAGGTCGCGGGTTCGAATCCCTGCCGGGCCAAGTAAAGTTTTCTCTACTTGTCCGGTATGGTTCGTCACTCGGAGTAGCAACTAACATCATTATTCAAGCCTATCTGTTCAACCCAGGTCGTTATGTATCAACCTACGCCATTTCATATTAACCAAGGTTGATAGGTTAAGCTGTCTAAAACTAGGTCATTTCATATCAACCAAAGTTGATAGGTCAGTTTGTTTCAACCTAGAACGGTACGTTTAAACCTGCTGGGGGAGGTTCTCTCCGGGTTTAAGACAAACAAACCAAACTAAAACCCAACTAAAAGCATTATACAGGCTACTGAAGTAACGTTTCTCATTAGTACCCACTATAGTGTTCTTTAAGTCCGTCATATCCTTACACTCAAACTATCATGGACACATTTAAAATAAGTTTACAGATCAAGAGTTCATTTTTACATCCTTATACTCAGTTACAAGATACCATGTGCTATTTGTATTTTCTTCCGACATAACAGACTCACCAGATGTACTTAGGGTCAGAAGTCACAAGGCTGTAATGCCTCACATACTTGTTTTTCTAAGGCCCCTGTAGACCGCTCATAATTCCGTTCAGCTAAGCTTCCATGACCTGTTCTAGCCATTATCAGTTGCTCACCAAAACCTTTTCCAAAAAGGGAAGTCGCGTAAGTAACCATGTCCGAGTGATACGTAATATTTCGACCTTCGCTATTGATAACTGCTTTCGAACATATAACGTTCATATACTTTCCTAGCGTATTGATTCCTACTGGTTGCTTGCTAAATTTTATATATCTTTATGGTTCTCTATGAATATAAATAGGGTTCTCTAAGGATACAAATAGGATCCCCAGCTCAGATCAATCACTCCAGATGAAGACACTAGACAGGATTGTCAAAACGTTGGGTCATGAACGGTAGTTTTGTAAGCTACGTTCAAAACCTCGTGCTCAAATTAATTACCTCTGATGAAGACACAACACAGGAGTGTTAAAACGTTGGGTCATGAACGGCAGTTTTGTAACCTACGTTCAAAAGCTCATGCTCAGATTAAACACCTCTGATGAAGACACGAGACAGGATTGTCGAAACGTTGGGTCATGAACGGTAGTTTTGTAACCTACGTTCAAAAGCTCATGCTCAGATTAAACACCTCTGATGAAGACACAAGACAGGATTGTCGAAACGTTGGGTCATGAACGGTAGTTTTGTAACCTACGTTCAAAACCTCGTGCTCAAATTAATTACCTCTGATGAAGACACGAGACAGGATTGTCAAAACGTTGGGTCATGAACGGTAGTTTTGTAACCTACGTTCAAAAGATAACAGTAAGGTTATTTTATATTAACCGGGGTAATGAGGATAATTAAATGGCTTGGAATCTAGGAAAAGTAATATTATGAATAAAAGGCTGAGCAAATGCAACAAAAGGTGATATGGTGTAGGAGGGATGAATTGGATCTGTAAACTACTGACGGTAAGCCCCATTAAACGGGCCCAGGAAGGGGGTGGGTGTTTTTGAGGTAAGTGAAAGGTAAGCGACTATGAATAGATGTAAGTGGAGAGATCAACATAAAGTAAAGGTGAAAGGAAGGGTAGGATGCTAGGAAGATACTGTAGAGAGAACAGAAGGCATGTAGGAATGGAGTAAAAAGTTGCTTTTTAGCTGTTAAATTGATAGAGCTATATATGGTAGGAGATTGATCTACGTTAGAACGAAAAGACCAAGGTAAACGCCAATTGACTAGAAATACCAACTGAACTCCAAAATATACATGTACCAATAATTGAGGGAGTCTAGGATTAAGTATGAATACTGTAGTAATGGCTGACAAAAGGGAAACACCTTCCCTGTAAGCAGAATTTGGTCAAGAACCAAAACAGAAACTTGGACAAACCAGGTTAATGGTTAGCGATGAAATGAGGGACATTTTTGCATGTATAAACCTAATTAGTTTGCCTCTTTAGTGACTAACACCCAAGTTGTTTGTTTTGTTCTCAATTGACAGCAATCAATAAAATTTCAAGGTTTAGCTTGCTTCTTGTCTTATGAGCACCTTCTAACTTATTTTTCAGGAAGCAGTTCTTCTCACTACATGTTTATATCCCTGCCCTACTTGATGTAGCAGACTACTCTCATTAATAGACAACCAAAAGGGTTCGGAAACTGCAGGAACTTAAGTGTGGAGAAACTGAGATTTTGAGCAAAGGCCCTTCATCAGAGTGAAATGTAAAATGCAAAAAAAGTAGATGGTGCCATTGTATGGAAAAGAAACCCTGTCACAAAAAGATGACCAATAGGATTTAAAAATTGATAACAAACTAGTGAACTGACATCTAAATGATAGATAGTCATTTGCTATTTTAAAATATTGATGAGTTAACTGAAATGGGCAGGATTTGGCAAAGGCCCCAAGGGAATGGTACATCTCAAAGTCATAAGCAACAGATTAAAACAAAAGAAAACCCAAGGGGATAAGGAATACAAGCCAATGTTTTTTTACCTTTCCATGCTAGAAAAAAAAAATTTACTTGTAAGGAGGAAAATGTCATTATTAAAGTAATAAATGAAAAAATCTAACTAAAAAGAAATAAGGAATACAAACCAATGTATTCATCTGCCCCTGCTAGACAAATCATTAGGTTGTGAAGGAATAAATGACACAAACTAAAATAACAATGAAAATAAAATCCACAGGAATAAAGCTCACAAGCTGATGTTTTTATCTGCCCAAGCAAAACAGTAACTTAGTGACAGACCAAATGAAAGTAAAGCGCTCATTGATTCCATGGAGATAAATGGTTCCAAGTTTGAAATGAGACTTCCCTCGTCTCTTGTGGCTATGGTTGCTTCCAGAAATTTGTGAAAATTGGCACAGATTTTCACATCAGCAAACAAATGGTCAGTACTATTAAAATGCTGTGAAATGGCTTTATCAACATCATTGTTCTTTATGGAGCAAAGATGTTCAGCAAATCTGTCGAAGAGACAGTGGCCAGTTTCACCGCAGGATATGTAGTAAGTAAATGATGTTGGAAGAGAGGTATGTGAAATGATGTTGAGTTACAAAGTCAGATTTGGGCCACAAATTTGGGTATTGGGGTTGAGGAAGGTACATGTAGCAACAGGCAGGGGAGAAAAGTTACCTGCTGATGATGATGGATATGCACTGAACAGTCTTGAATATTTTTATTAATAAATGCTAGCATTACTCTGTGTTGACACCATATCAGACATTCTGTTTTCATCTCACACCACACTATAGAAATGGTTCTCAAACTGCTCTAGTTCAGGTGACAGTTTAATATATTTGCTCCACTGTATAGTGTAAACATGACAGGTACTGCATATGCAACATCAAAACCACAGTTAGGCAACTAATGTGAACAAAATTTAATCACAGATTACAACATAGCTTTGTGAAAGGCTACTGGGGAAATGGTCAAATTCTTGAGGAAAATTTGTCATGCTTCAGCAAAATAATTTGACTAGCCATAAAAGTGGTATGTTCAAGTTTGGATTGACTTGGCTGGTCATCTTGATAGGGGACCAGCCATCCACTATTTTGAGCCCTGACTCATTATGAGTTCTCTTAAAAATTGTAACAGCATTGCAATCTATACAGTACATGTAGTCAACAGAAATTATTGACAGTGCATGGTAATACAGTAAATCATGTAAAACAGAATAATCCAGGTTTTGTTTAAAGAATAATGTGGTAAAGGTTTTAACAGAGAATGCTTGTACAGAAATTAATTTATGTTGTAATTTGTAAAATATACATTCTCTCAGAAGCTGAACAATTTCAGGTAAAGTTGGTGATATGCATGTATGTAGCAACAAGTCATTTTGAAGGAGCTGATACAGTTGTACTGTAACAGTTATTTGGCCTCATTAGATTTTGTTTTCCATTTTATCATGTTTAACAGCATTCTGTGTGAACTCTTTCCTGTGGACTTGACTGATAAATCAGTCCTAACATCATTTGGCATTTCCAGCAATCATCTGTTGTGCATTTTGTTAAAGCTCTGATAGGCCTGGCCGTTTGAGGCACGCCTCATCACATGCCTCAAGGCACCAAGAAGCGTGTTATTCAACACACCTCGTTTGTTGCAAGAGTATGAAACCACGTGCCTCGGATCAAATCTGTTTTTTGATCGAACTGATAACATGCATTTCTAGTTCTTATTCAGCAGCTGAGAGGGCCTTCAGCTTGTTGACTTTTTTGCTAAGTGATTGAAGATTATGCACAAGCTACGATACTATGACAGACTTGACAATGCTTGTCAAAGGAAGTGATAAAGTTTGGTCACCAAACGAACGCAAGGAAATCCTAGCTCGAGCAGTGGTAATTTATTGAGAAAAAAGGTGTACACTGCATCTTGCCACAGCACAGGAAGAAGAAATACCATTAAAAAGGAGGTGACTTGAAGAAAATTCCATCGCCTGCATACCTGTAGATGATGACTCATCAACATCATCTGAAACAGATGACAGTCAGTCGGACAGTGGCATGGATGTTGTTGATTTATTATAACTTGTTGAAAAATTTTAAGTGTAGCCTTTTAGAAGCATACTTTTTAAAGTGACCACATCATTTTATAGCATCTGCCTTGATTTTTGTTTAAATCTATTTTTGATTTCGAACAGTTCAGTTGATTTGAGAACCTTCTCGGTTTTGTGCTTGCATACTGTACGTGAATGTTATTGAATATTTAGGTGCAACGCCTACTAATGTAACCACTTAACTAATGGGGCGCAATCTCCTGCATGCCTGCAAAAAGTTTCATGGCCAGGCCTGAGCTCACTATGGGAATGTCTTTGTCTTTAGCATTGTGTGTATGATTTTTAACCAACATTACACAGAGGTTTTCTTTGGTCTGATTCTAACAACCAGCCAATAACCTAGCCAGCCAGCCACAGACACAATAGGCTGTATGCAAAGTGTGCACTGACCTTGTGACAGTCAGTAGACACAAAAATTGAAGTCTTTTAAAGGGAAATAATAAATCATTTACCAAACAAAGTGGGTCCAGAAATTCCATGAAAACATTGCCCTTTTGTCTTCGACACACACCTTGACCTTCAGCCTCACATGGTTAAGATGATGGGGTAATGTTTTACCTGAACTACCTGCTGTTTGGTAAATAACATACATATAAAATAATAAAATATCCATTATCCAGTCCTCCAGCTTGTTCTGAGACAAATATTTGAGGTAAAGGTAGCAAGTGTCTAAAACTTCAATGAGCAACTGAAGCACAACAGCTGTACTACCAATCCTTCACATAGTAATCTTACATAGTAACAATATATTGTAATCAAGTCAAGAATAGTTCGGAATCCGTTTTCCCCAATGTTTCTACATTCCTCAAAAACGCCGAAGAAGCAAGAAAACCAACGCGAAAAATTCATATACAGTAAATGTTCATACGGAAAGGCTGAGAAGACCATTCAGCAAAGTTGGTTATGGTCAATACAGAGTGAATATACAGTAGTTTAAACGGATTCCTTTTAATCAAATAACTTTTATAAATGTGAAGTTTAATCTCACCAGCAACTGTTGTAATAATGAGGTTGGCTTGACTTCAGTACTTCATATATTCTTAGAATTATATGAATCTCGGTCCTGCCAATGTTTTAACAACGTCTCAAACTAAGCAAAACTTTGGTTGATCCCAACATGTCAACAACAATATCCAGTATTCAATATGGAAACTTCTCTAATAAAATTTGGTACAGGTTAAAGTAATGGGCTATCAACTGAACTTAAAGGTTAAAAAGCGATTACTTTTTAAAATATTGACTAGTCAGTTAGAACCAATATCAAAGCGCAAAAATTGCTAGGAATTCAAGACTTTATGAACAAACCTACGGCCACACTTGATCATTAAAGACTTAAAAGCAGAATTTGTGGAACATTCTCAACTAGGAAAGTACACACTAATGTCGACGTGATGCCGAATAGTGGAACAACTTGGAAGAAGTTCGCCTTACTTGTGATTAAATATTTTCAAAGCATGCAACAGACATGACTTTATAAAACTGACCACAAAACAAATACGTATCTCACCTGAGATCTTGAATCCCCCCAGTAAACATTGCAATTTCCATGTACAGCTACAAACTATATATGCTTCTATCAAAAATTATTTGAAGTACTTCAAGCTCTGTCTGTTCAGAATTATTTTTCATGGAAGTCATTCACATGTCTATCAGAATAGTTGATAAGTTTATCTTTCCTTCAAAAAGACAGTATTTCCAGCTAAATTCAAAACAATAAAACTTGAAAGTGCTAACCACCACCAAAGGCCAAATAATGATTCGTGCATCCGGGGCTGTTGTCCGGGAAAGCGAGAATGAGTGTCGGTTATTTCCGCTACTATTGTCAATATGCTTCAGATTATGCATTAAGCGCGGAAGATGCCATCAAAATCGAAAAAAGTGAGGGTAAGTGTTTTACTTTTCCATTAGATATTTAACCTTTTCTGAAGACGAATACAGAATATGGTGTAGAACATGATAAAATTGTAAATATACTTGAAAGTTGTTTACGTTATAAAGCCATGGTCAAACGATCCAACTTTGTTGGACATATCAAAATGTTGGCTCAGATGTTTGATCGAAAACAGACATAATCCAAAAGAATTACCAACAAAAACGTTGGACCAACATAGGGTGAAACGGTCAAACAATGTTGCATCCACCAACCTAACGTTGGATTGTGTGAACGTGGGTTAAGACCGGTAATTTCCTGACTCAGCTTTCATTTTTATACAGTATACAGTAACGTTGTGCAAATGAATAAAATGTCTGTCGACGTTGTTTCTTCATTAGTTTTTGATGAAATTTAGTGAAAGGTAGCTGAACAAAAAAAACTTTGTTCCTCATGCAAGACCGAGTTGGGAAATACAGTAGAACAACAGTAGTTATTGCGGATGACCAACAAGCTAATAATAGGCGAAAATAATTTAGGACATCCAACAAGACAACATCGTAAGATATCGTTGCCAGCGAGTAAAAATCTCTTTCAAAATCCTTCTGGGATCTATTCAAGTATAGCCCCCCCTTCTCTGAATAATATTTACAGTGATGTTTTACCTGCATAGGCGAAATATACAGCGTAAGTTATAAATAGACATGTTCTGGTCACCTCCTGGTTATGTTTTAAAGTTATGACAACGTTTTCTGATTCACATCTAAGTGGCCTTATGGAGTTTTGCTTTGTTAGAAATGCTATTGAAATAAACAACTGAATGTTTTTAATTTTATGATAATCTTGAAATATTTTTGATATTTCTAAAGCCTAGCAAATAACTTTAAGAACAACCATGACATTGAGGTTTAATAAAATACTTTAATGCTAACGTTTCGTTAGAACCAGTAACATCATCAGAGCGAAATGATTACAACAATAATTTCTCAGCTTAACAATTTCTTGGCTTATTTCTCTTTACAATTAAGCCGAGAAATTATTGCTGTAATTTCTCTCTGATAATGTCACTGGTTGTAACTAAACGTTAGCATTAAAGTATTTTATTAAACCTCAATATCATGGTTTGTATCTGCTGCATCAGCAGCAGTATATTGCTATCCTGCAGATTGAGAAATGTTAAGTAACCATGTAAAGTAACAATAAGTATCTTTGGAACCAATAAAATTCAAGATGGAGGGAGAAGTCAAGATTGGAAGCCGATTCTTACAAATCTAACATGGCTGCTGTTTGATGAGTGGATAAGATTGATCAACAAATATTGAAATATAGTGCCACAATTTGAACTGGTTTTTGAACACTTTGATTGTATGGCCTACTACTTTCTACCTGTTTGTTTGGTTCATTTCCCACAACAAGTTCATTTATAAATCATTTTACCAATTATTCAAATTTTGTTCTTACGGATCAAATAAGGCCAGTGTAGAAAGATGTTAAAGGCTGATACTAAGACTTCAATTAGTATATGTTATAATGCATTGCTGTGTTTTTCTATGTTGAAAACAACAAACTGCTATAGTGAACAATTCAGGACTGGTCACTCTTGAAATTGACACATGCATTACATGAAAAGCTTAAAACAACACAATATCAAGTTTTATTCACTTATTTTCAAAATCTACCACAGAATAACAATATTCACAGCTAAGTTAACAACATTGGCTGTTAGATGAGAAAAAACAAGGTTCTGTCCCTACCTGCTGAAGTCTGCAGTGTTTTATAATTATCAGAATTTGCTACTACAAGCCTTCATGTGAAAAGAATAAACTGTTAAGAATAACTAAGCGAAACTACATCTTCAACATATAACAAAGTAATAGATCGTTTTATTGTAGTCTCACATGAATACCAACATGGTGTGTCAACGAACAGAACAGAACAGAAAAAAAGAATTAAGTTACGTAACTAAGTCACATGTTATGGTTGATCATTACACTCAATATTATATGAAGTTCTCAACATAAACAATTTATCAACATGTGTGGTACTGTACTGGTGCATTCAAAGCTAACATCAGAAGCAGTATCTGAGAAATAAGATCCCTCACAATCGCCAGTTGAATTTCATCCTGTATAGCTGGTGCAGTCTGTTTTTTTTTGTTACCGTATTTTCTGGGCGACTACGCCCACATTATCTGTTAATTTCAGTCACATGTTATGGTTGATCATTACACTCGATATTATATGAAGTTCTCAACACTCCCACTTAATGATCATACTATATATAAAGTTAACTACTATAAAGTTTTACTTGATTGTCATTTGATTTATTTCACTCCCAACATATCTCAAAACTTTTCAAATGTTTTCCTTGGTAAAGCTAATTTGGTCATTATATCAGCTAAAATATTGTCAGTCAAGCAGTATTTCACACACATCACATCACAATTAACTTGTTCTCTAACAAAGTGAAAGGAAATGTCAATGTGTTTGGTGCGATTGTGGAACTTCAGATTTTTTGTAAGTTCTATTGCTCCTTGATTATCTTCAAACACAATGGAGGGTCCATTTTGTTTTACTCCAATATCCAATAGTAGTCATCTTAGCCAAACAACTTCTTGGCTTGCTATACTTAAAGCTATATATTCAGCTTCAGTTGTTGATTTGGATACACAGCTTTGTCTTTTACTTCTCCAACTAATAGTATTATTCTGGATTTGTAACACATATCCTGAAGTTGATCATCTAGTTTCAATATCACCTCCCCAATCAGCATCAGAATACCCGAACAATACAGGATCTGCATCAGTTGTCATGAATAAAAGACCATAATCCAATGTTCCTTTAATGTATCGAAGAATTCTCTTGAAATATCAGGACGAGTCGCCATAGCTGCATATGTTAGACAACCAATTGCTATTTGATACCTTTGAGTGTTCACTGGTGTCTCCTCCTTTGATAAGGATTCAAACTTCTTTCCAGTTTCCATTGGCGTCGATACCTATTTACAATTCTCCAATCCAAATCTTTTAAGAATCGCTTCCAGATATTTTGGCTGGCTAATAGAAAGTGTTTTCGATTTGCAATCTCGCGTTACAATCATCCCAAGAACATAACTAACTTCTCCCGTGTCATCAACTCTGAACCTTTTAGCAATGGTAGCTTTCTCCTCTTTCAGCATTTCGGGGTCATTGGAAAACCATAGCATATCATCCACATAAAGTGCTATTATCACAAAGTTGACCTTTCCATCTTTCTGCTTTATGGATTTAACGTATAAACGTGGATCTGAGCTTGATTTCTTGTAGCCATTGGATTTAAGAAAAGTGTCGATAGAAGTGTTCCAACATCTGGCTGCCTGTTTAAGGCCGTATATACTTTTCTTCAACTTGCACACAAATTCAAGTTTCTCTTTGTTGATATAAGCTTCTGGCTGTTTCACGTAAATTTCATCCTCCAACTCTCCCTGTAAGAATGTTGTCTGAACATCCATCTGATGTATCTCCCAATTACAGATATTTGCAACAGCTAATAAAGATCTTATTGACATGTTGCGCACCACGGATGAGAAAACGTCTTGGTAATCTACTCCTTCAGATTGGGAATACCCTTGGGCTACTAAACGTGCTTTAAATCTTTCGACTATACCATCAGAGTTGTGTTTCACTTTAAAGACCCAACGACTTCCGACGACATTCTTGCCATTTGGTGGAGGGACAAATTCCCACGTGCCATTTTTGATTAGAGCATCGTACTCAGAATCTGTTGCTTCTCTCCACTGAGTTGAATGTTCTCCTGTCCACGCTGCTTGGATATTCTCTGGCTCATCAATATCTGCTGTCAGATTATCAGCAACATTACATTCGTCATCAAACCGTTTTGGAGGTCTGCGTATTCTTCTTGCACCAAGATTTTTAGTCTCCCGCAGAAAATTCGCTTCGTAACTTGCTCCCACTGGTTGATGAGAAACTGGATTCAGATTATTGCCATCCACTTCATTTGGTTCATGTATAACATGATTAGGTGCGTTGTCATCTTCTGGAACCCAAGTGGTGAAGGAGCTTCTCCAGATGAATTATTTTCAGACTTGTAAAGCTGCCTTTCAACAAATATAACATCTCTTCCAAGAACAAATGTTTTGGTCAGAGTGTCATAAAGCTTATAACCCTTTGTCCGCTCGGGATAACCAACAAAGATTACTTGTCGACATTTCTCATCAAATTTCTTGCAAAGCTTATCTGGAATGTGAAGAAATGCTTGACAGCCAAAGATCTTTAGGTGTGATATATCTGGCTTATGCCCAAAGAAGCATTCATATGGCGTACTTGATGTGGAGCTACGATTACGAACATACACTGCTGTGTTTAAAGCTTCAGCCCAAAATTCAGTTGGAAGACTTGCATGCGAGAGCATGGACCTTGCTGACTCAACCAGTGTCCTATTCATTATTTCTGCAACACCGTTTTGCGCAGGACTGCAAGGAACAGACAACTGGTGCACGATTCCCTTCTCTTTGAGGTATTCCTTGAACTCTATTGAACAGTACTCACCACCATTATCAGAGCGAAGTACCTTGACCTGCTTTCCAGTAAGGTTAGTAGTGAAGTTGACAAACTCCTGGAATTTCTCCAACACCTCACTTTTACGCTTGATGAAGTAAACTTGAGTGTAGTGTGAGTAATCATCAATAAAGGTGACAAAGAATCGAGAGCCACCAAGGGAATTGACAGGCATTGGTCCACACACATCGCTATGGATTAACTCCAACAGTTCAGATGCAGGCTTTCCCTTTTCTTTAGGATATACAGTTCGATGCTGTTTACCCATAATGCAACCTTTACATACTGGACGTTCTTGAATATCATCTCCACCATTCTTTCCAACAACCATTTCATCTTTCATTAACCTTTTTACATCATTCATACCAAGATGACCCAATCAATGGTGCCATAGTTCCATATTCGCATTCTTCTGAGCAATGTTATGTGCATTTGCACAAGTCACAGTTTGTAGTAGGTAAAGTTTTCTGTCAATCTTACCAACAGCTAACACATTTCCTTTTTTAGTGATTTCATACCTCTCGCCTTTAAACTCTACTGCTGCTCCGCGTTTGACCATCGCCCGAACAGACAGTAAGTTCTTGTCTAAGTCAGGCAAGTACAGAACGTTGTGAAGAGCTATAGGTAGACTATGATCTCCAAGATCAGCCATAATGTGATAGATTCCCTTACCATATGCCAATATAGATCGATTATCACCAAAACTCACAATACTGGGTTTGTCAAATGCCACATAATCAGACAATTGATCTCTTTCATGGGTCATGTGCTGCCTAGCTCCAGAATCGATTATCCATCCAAAATTGTTGGATATATTAGTGGTTATCAGTGCTTCCTCATTCATCAAAATGTTATCATTTTCGTGGTTTTCAGCACACCGTGCCGACCCTTTCGCATCCTTTCGACGATAATCATTCGGATTTCGACCAGAATCATTCTTCCTTTCATTACGTTTGGGACAGTCCCTAGCAAAGTGGCCAATCTCTTCACATGAATGACATTTACCACGGAATACTTTATTCTTCTTCTCATTCCGTTGTTTACCATGCTTACCCCACTTTCCAGCAGCAAATGCATTATCAGAGGCTTTTGCATCATCACTGCGATCAATGTCATCTAAAAGCATGTTTTTCACCTATTCATAGGATATACTTTCATCACCAACAGCATCAAGAGCAGTAATTAGTGATTTAAATTCTTCAGGCAAGCTAGCCAGTAGTGTCATCGCTAATTCTTTATCATCAGTTGCAACACCCATTTCTTTCAGTTGCTCATGTAATGATCGTAGACGACTAATATGCTCCAACATATTATTACCAGGATGAAAACGTAAAGAATAATATTGCTGGCGCAATCGTGCCTTTTTTGCAGAAGAGATTCCCTCGCAAACTGCTACTTAAGTGCGTCCCACGCTTCTTTTGCAGTGGTCGTTTCCCTGACATGAATTTGGTATTCAGGTTCCATGGCCAAACAGATGTGAGTCCACGCTTTCTTTGAGCCAGAATTGAAATTTTGCCTTACCTCAGCACTAACATCTTGCGCAGGAGTTTCAGCAGTTCCATCCTCGTGCCCGAACAAATCATTGCTCTCCAGATACAAGTGCATATTGAATGGCCAAGTACGATAATTCGAACCATTCAATTTTGCAAACCGCAACGTGTTCATCGTTACATCAGCCATTTTTTCAGCGTAAAATCTGTTCACAAATTTAGCGAGATAGACATTCGCCTAGTTCATCAAAATGAACCCAAGCGTTCTGGGCCCATAATCTGTTTAGAATAACTAAGCGAAACTACATCTTTAACATATAACAAAGTAATAGATCGTTTTATTGTAGTCTCACATGAATACCAACATGGTGTGTCAACGAACAGAACAGAACAGAAAAAAAGAATTAAGTTACGTAACTAAGTCACATGTTATGGTTGATCATTACACTCAATATTATATGAAGTTCTCAACATAAACAATTTATCAACATGTGTGGTACTGTACTGGTGCATTCAAAGCTAACATCAGAAGCAGTGTCTGAGAAATAAGATCCCTCACAATCACCAGTTGAATTTCATCCTGTATAGCTGGTGCAGTCTGTTTTTTTTTGTTACCGTATTTTCTGGGCGAGTACGCCCACATTATCTGTTAATTTTTCTATTTTCTAAGTTTCTGCATGTTATAGGATGGTGCGCATAATGTGTTGGTAGAAATTTTTTACAGTGTCAAACACAGGTTAGAGTTATCTTTTGAAAGGAACGTGCACTGTCTTTACCAGAGCTAAGATGTGCTACTTAAAATGTAAGAAGAATATGCCGAACTACAAAAAGCAGCATCCCTTCCACTTTTATGTCTTCTGCTTGTTAATTAGCCTTTAACACCTTTCTTTGCTATTCGGACTTTTACATAAAAATCAAGAAGGAACATCTAATATGTTCCATTTTGTCTTTTGTAAATGGTTGTAATGTGTTTCATATCGACGAGAACTTTACAGACTTGCTGAGAACTGAGAATAATATTCGATGAGTCTTTTTACAAATTCAGTTTGAGGGGCTGTAGTTTTTTTGCAGGTAATTAGCGAACAAGAACAGCTGTTCTCAATGTGCCAAAGTATGCAGACTATTCATGCTTTGATTCAAGTAATTCCCATGGTGGCAATTTGCATGCATTGATTCATGGTAGGAATTATAATTTATGGTATGACTCATTCACCAGCAAAGCGTAAACAATCAGGCAACGAAACAGTGCTCACAAAGTTCCCACTGCGGACAATAATGACGAGGTTTATTATGAAAAGGAAGACACCACAGCACGACAAGACAACAACTTTTTAGCCCTGTTCCATAGCGATACCGAAAATGAAGATTTTGAAGGCTTTGAAGAAGATGATGTTAACCAACATTAAACTCAGGAGATTTGCTCAAAACTGGCTCTTTTTAGAGCCACCAAATGTAAGAAAGAATCAAGCATGATACTCTGTAAGAAACTTAATAACATTGAATAAACGAAAGTAAAATAATGCTATTTTTATGAAGTCACACTTACTAGTACCTTATCATGTCCTTCACTCTTAAAATATAAAACTACTACGCTGTGTATAATCTTTCGGTGTGTCTAATATGCTGCCAAAAAAGAATTTACACACAAACTTTGGACAGTGCACGTAATACGATGTGTGCATAATCGCCCGGAAATACAGTACTTCAAATTTGTACATCAGAGCAATAAACATGTTCTCAAAACTATAGTACTGCATGGTGCCTTCATTGCTAACATTAACCGTGCGTCCATCAAGAACAAGCTCTCTTTGTCACTTGCTAAATGTCTCCAATCATCTCTTATTACTGGTACTGTACATCCTCATGTGAAAACAGTAAACAAATTCTCCATATACTTGTATAGTATGGTGCTCTCAGCTAATGTCACAAAAACAACATTGGCCATTGGTTGAATGATGTCACTGCAAATCTCAAAGGAGTAAACAATTTGTCAATGTATAAATGTATAATTTAAAAGTTGTTAACTGGCCTAAATTTTCCATTATTTTAAAAAGGAACATTGCCATTGTCAAGTTAACTATAGTATGTAACAGTTTCTATAACAGTACATGCATAATATTTTACAACATGTTGCAAAAAAAATAAAATCATTTTCAGTTGTCCTGAACTGTCTGTATTACCTGTGTAAAGGTTCTTAGACACATTTTTTCAGAGCACATTTTTTAGAGCTTTCACAATATTTTATTTAACATTAAAGATATGGTTATATACATCCTAAAAATCGCAAGTTTCTATGCACCATGGACTAATATTTAACATTTCTACATGTATCTGTATACTGTAAATATTTTGGCTGATTTGTACATTTGTAGTTGCTCAACATATGCTAAATTGCATATGTTATTATTCATAGAGTTATTCTTACTCTAAAAACCCAAGGAAAATTGGATGAAAGGACTTACAAAAAACTACACTCCACAGACGGTTTACCACCTACAATAAGAGGATCGGTGAAGCAACACAAGCCAGGAAACCCATTAAGACCCATCATCACAAGTATTGACTCAGAACTATATAATACATCAAAGTTCTTCAGAGATATACTATCTCCGCTCCCAAATAAAAATGGTTTTGCCGTTGAAAATTCCAAACAGTTCGCTAACGAAATATCAGACGTTGACATCACAGATGATGAAGTAATGTTGTCGTTCGACGTCATCTCTTTATTCACCGCTATACCAGTGGAGAAAGCATGTGATTACATCAAAGATAAACTCCAAAATGACAGCACCATCAGCCACAGAACGAACATGAACATTGATGACATAATTTCACTATTAAGTTACGT
>JBAHVQ010181951.1:0-33794 GCA_036872915.1 Nanipora kamurai | reverse complement strand
GTAATAACACTGTAACAGTACTGTAATAGTGGTATCCTTCAGCATTTAAGAGATGCTTTCTTAAAGAGCTCATATTTAACACTGTAACAGTGTAATAACACTGTAACAGTACTGTAATAGTGGTATCCTTCAGCATTTAAGAGATGCTTTCTTAAAGAGCTCATATTTCAAAGCTATCCTTGATGTTATTTCATTGATTACTCAAGCACATTATAACAAACTTATTTTACATATGCTTTGTACATCATTAATGCATATACACAATAGCTAATTCTCATAAAAAAAAAACCAAACAAAAAAACAGGGAGCACATGCCTATTACTGGTAATTTGATTTTTATTTATGGTGCATAATTGTACATATAATTCTAAATTCATATCTAACAGTATTCAAGAAATTGTCATTCCCAAATTTTTATAAGTAAACTTTGCCATCCCCAAAATATGCAAAGGTTAAAGTTGGTAGCAATCATATACTTTGATGGTCTAACTAAAATATGACTTGCATATTTCTTCACCAGGAAGTAACAGTCTTAAACATTGGCCAAATAAAAATTTGAGATTATCACAACTGACTCATATACAGGCCTTAAACTACAGATATCCTGCCTTGTATTTTTTTCACTACATAAATTTGAGGTTGTAGAAAAATTAGAGAAATGACATTTTGAAAATTAGAACTGAAGATTCTATTTTCTTGATATAAAGTGTGGGTAATCATCTCACATTTTGTACATTTGTGTTTCATTGCATATTTAAGCACAATTTGTGATACAGGCTTATCAAAGAATCATTTAGAACAGAATTTTCTGGGTACAAATGAGATTATGTATGCCACTTGCACTTCCTGCAAGCAATTCACCACCTGAATAACAACACATGTCATGAATACCTTGGACATGAATAAAAAGAAATAATATTTTAACCAGGCTATGAAACTTCCCTACTAATTGTTAAATTAGCATCATCTTCAAATACTGTTACATTTTATACTCTTGTCTTTATGTACTGTTGGAAAAAAGCAAGTGATAAATATTTATTAGATGAATAACTAAATATCAGTCAATCTTTCTCCTTAGATCCAGGTTACCAAGGAAGGCTGTGATAAATGTAGTACACCTAGAATTCCATCTCTTTGAAAATCTATCCCTGTAACAGAAACTTACAAAAGCATTTTATTGCAACAACAAGTTGTATTTTTAATGAGCCATGATAAGGGCTATAAAGTAAGAAAGGCAGTGGTAGATTTCTTAATTGATATATTGCCTGTCACATCTGCCACTGAGGAATTCCTTTACTTTGTGTTAATTTGAAGTTTAGGATGTGGCACCCTTTAACAGCAATCAAAAGTTAAACAAGAGCTCTACACTACAATGAGATGTTGTCTGGTGGAAGTGGGCTCCAAGTAATACTTCCATAGGAAGTGATTGTAAATAATCTAATTGCTTTAGCAAATATAATCTTGGCCTTGGTTAAGACTCCGCAAAGATTTCTGATTTCAACCTACATAATGAAAAGTTTTAGTTTTGACAATGTTTGACCAGTACGTTATACTAGCAGTCTCATCAGTGAACGAAGAAGAAACGTGTTTAGCTACCGACTAATGCTGCTGAGGAACTCGACAACTAGACGTTCTAAGCTAGGGAGGTGCAAGAACAAGAAATAGAACACTCTTCAGGTCTATTGTTACCTTCGAGTTTTTTATTCCGTAAACGAAAGTAAACGAATTCACGAGCTCACTAACCCAACTATGTCTTTACTTTAGTTTTACTTAATTCACTGAATGATTCAACGGAAGTCACAGAAATTCATAAGTAAACTTTAATTTATTGGTCGTAATATATTTCACACTCACTTTTTCTGCAGTTTGCGTTTGGTTCGACGCGGCAGAAATACGTATATAAATTGGCCCTGGGCCAAATGAGTCATCGTTTTTCTCGTAATTTTAATTGGTCAATTTGGAACGCGTGGGCTTCATTAATTTTACTATAGCTGAAACAGCAACACTTCCGTTATGATGTAATTAACGAAGGGCCTTTGCTCGAAACGTCAGTTTTTTCCATTCCAAGTTCTCGGCGGATGCCTAACCCTTTTGGCTTTTCAACACTTTTGCTACCTTTTTTATGTCAGGTAGTAACTTAAGGATGTCCCCAGAGGTTTCGTGTGCTGACGTATCGCTGACCTCGTTAGCCTGACGAGACCTAAGACCTACAACACACAGTAGTTTGGCGAGCGAGAAGAAGTTCCATTTCTTTCTCAAGTTGAGGACTAGACAATCCAGCACTTTAGAAAATGGCGTTCCAGATCAAAGGACGACGTTTTATTTCAATTATATTTTTTCATCCAAAGCAAAGTAAATATATAAAGTAAAATCCATAAGGCATCATCGGACATAAGAAATCCCGTCGTCATTCTCCACTGACGTCACTGATAGCATTTTTACGATCTAAATACGACGTCGTCACCTGAAACGTGTAAGCCTTCATCAAACGGCGCATGATAGTCGGTGACAGTACATGATAGTCGATGATAGTCGATGATAGTTGAAACTCTTGCTCCCATTTGACCACCAGCTAGCATGAACTATCATCGATTATCATGGACTACCATTCAATTTAAGCTTGTTCAGATTTTTCATGTTAGTCAACGATAGTTTTTCCCATTTGACCACGCACTGATGATAGATAATAGTAAATATAGTTATATGTAAATATAGTTAGATGATAGTTAATAGTATTGATAGTGATGATAGTTACTCTAATCAACTGTCATGCACTGTTTGACCAATGATTAACGACGACGTCGTCATTTAGAACCTTTAGGCTGTCAGTCAAGTTTAAAGCCTTGGTCAAACGGCGCATGACAATCGATGAAAGCTACAAGGTTGGCAGGCAGCCGAACTTATGTTGAAAAATTCTGAATAGAAATTAAAAAAAAATAGAATTTTTGAATAAAATAGAATTTTGAATTTTCAGTTTGCAGTTTGATGCTATTAAAGTCTGAGGAAATTCTTGCTGGAACGCTATGTACTCAGATAAACTCTGAGCTCCAGACGGGACACTGACCTCAGTAGAGTTTTCTCTACTTGTCCGGTATGACGAACCATACCCGACAAGTAGAGAAAACTCTACTTGGCCCGGCAGTGTTCGTCACTCGGAGTAACAACTAACATCATTATCATCGACTATCATGGAAAATTTGAACATGCTCAAAGCGAATGATAGCCAATGATTACTTGGTGGTTAAACAGGAGATAGAGTTTCACCTTTAGTCTACTATCATGGACTGCTATCGATTATTATGCGCGGATTGACAAAGGCTAAGGCTTGGTTCACGCACGAGCATATGCGTAAGCATAAGGAGAAAACCAAAGTGAAACAAAGGAATGCAGTCAAGCCTGCCTGCGACATAAGAATCGTCACAAGCATGAGCATAAGTCTATAGACCAAGCATATGGCAATAGGCGTACGAAAGACGAAACCGTGAAAAACTCTTCTAAAAATGAAAAATTATTTTGTCTTCGTAAGTCCCAGAAGACAAGTGATGGTTTGTTTTCGTATTTCTCTTGACTTTATGCTGACGTCACTCGTTATCGTTGGCCGCATTGTTATAATCTCCTGGGATTTTACGTTTGTTGCATCAATTCGCTATTGTCATACTACACTAGCTGACGTTCTGAACGCTACCTTAGTTTCTAGAACATCAACATCTGTCAATACGAAGTTCAGCCCTAGCAGCGAATCATGGGTAATCAGGAGAAACAACAAAAGAAAACTTGATCCGTAACCACCACGGGTCACCTGCTTCTTTTGAACTTTGTCCTGATTACCCATGATTCTCTTCTAGGGCTGAACTCCTCTACTGAATGTAACTCCCTAGGGAGATAGCCGCTGGATTGGTCTATTCGGCAGATAAAGTTCACGTTCTGTTGTTTAGAGGATGGATAATACTGTTCACTTGTTAGGACGTATCTGCTGGATCGGCTATCAAGGCATTAACCAATCCCAGTTCTTCTGGCTCCAGTGCCTGACTTAAGAACATACGTCGCCCCGACGCCTCACCCCTTGACAAGTGAAATCGTCGGGCGTTAGCCAGACCAAATATTGAGGCATAAAAGTAGTATGCTTCAACCAGTGTTATACGACGAGTGAAAAAAAACGTCTCGAGCGAAGACTTCTTCTTACCTTCGTCAGTTCCCCAAACCTTTTGCCTAAAATCATAAAGCGCGTATTTGAGCGTGATCTCGTTGATAAGCTACCAGGTTACGAGCGTTTACGTTTGCTGTAAATCCACCAGTTAGAAGATTGTTGGATCACGTGAATTCTCCGTTATATATCCTTTCGAATATTCCTTAGAAAAACAACCGAGTACCAATGGTGGAAATGCTACGAGTCATGCTTTTGTACGCGTTCATCTCTGCACGATAAATTCCGGACTCCACACAAGTGTTTGAAACAGCGCATAACCGGAAGGAAATCGTGCGAGGATGGTTGGAAAATTAATGGTATGAACATGGCCGCACAGTGCCATTTGAACTAACCGTTCCGATTCGGATTACGGTTTCATGCTACATCGCACCGCAATCGCGTGAACGCAACGCCGATTCGTAACGTGCTCCTTATCGTTACAAATTGCAGGCACATCCTGAAAACGTGATATTAAAGTCGGGTGAGGCTTTTAAGGATTTTTTCAGTAAACGTGCAGTCGAACTTATAACATGACCTTTGCGGTACTTGAACATACTTCGCATCGAATGCCTTGCCTGGTTTCCCTCTAAACAGATTAAAAAGGTGGGAATGTTTCAGAGAATTGATGTCGGTACTTGTATTGTGCTGCTAGGAATCTCGTAGGCTAAAAGGAAGTCGGTGAAAGTCGAATTCTTGTTTATTTTATTGTGCGTAAACGCACGCAATTTCACGCGCATACTAGAAACGAAAAACCGCAGCTATGCTACGAGTACAAATGATATTCAAAAGGTCGTACATTTAATCCTTAAAGGTATGAATGAATGTATGAAAAAGTTTCACTCTTACGATCAGATTCTTTTTAGAATTCGTTGAGAACAGCCTGGACAAGTCTTACCTCTTAGGCACTTGTTAAACAAGAAATGTGCTTACTGCACCTACGAATGAAATTCGAAGTCAAGCTGGACAAATATACTACAACTTGATCATGTCTTACGAAAAAGACGAAATCGCTCAAACTGTAAAGTTTAAAATAAGGGGCAATCTGGAAATCATCTAAAACTCTACTACGTAGAATGTGCTAAACTTAAATGTCGGCCGAGTTCATCGTGTCTCGTTTCCTACATCGGCTGCAATGAATTCAACATACGCATAAGTTCTGAGTGAGTCTGTCTGTTTTCGACGTGGATATCAGTACCTGATAGACTGTTCAACTCAAATGATGATGAGAAAGGCTCCTGAGTTAAAAGGTGTTCTTCTTTTGTTGGTATTCCGTCCATTGATTGTGATATTACATCCGAAATTGTCCCCGGTTGTTTCGTGTTTGGCGGAAACGAATAACACATGATTTGGCCGATTTGATCCTGGAAACCGGCGGGAAATTGCCGTTGTGAAATAACTGGACAAAGCTTTATATCTTGAGACGTGGGTGGTAATGATAATGATCCCTGTTGCACCACTGGTAGAGGACTGCAACATTCATTTAGGTCATTCTTGTTCCCTTCTGAAAAAAAAATTAACACCGGTTGCATAAAAAATTAACAACCCATAGTGATGGAAGATAAGTGGCTTCTTGATACTTTTTAAATTGTATCTTCTACTTACGTATGCATACAGATAAATACATGTATACATGACAATATGAGTGTACTGAAGAACGATTATCGATTACTGCCAGACTAAGAGATCAATACTGACAATGGAGGCTTTAAGCCAAATATGTATATGCAGGCTTAAAGATGACATTGTATTTATTTACTATTTGAGAAGGTGTCTAAAAAGACACAGTATCGTGCACCAAATGTGGGAGACCGTGGTCTCTTGGTATGAAACCAAAAGGGCTGGGAAACTGCCAGAACTTAGATCTAGAAAAACTGAGGTTTTGGCCAAAGGCCCTTTGTCAGTATTAAACCTGAGGAATGGGTGTAGGTGTTAAGTATTAGTCCCACATTTTATATTCTAGCAGTAGTGCAGTAAAATCCAGAATTACAATTACATTTTTCTACAAAAGCCTATACTTGGAAAGAGGTTACTGGCACTACCAGTGTGCCGTTCTTGAGATTGGCAAAAACCTGGCCTCTCCACCTTGATAGGGGCCACCACGAGGACACCCCTTACTTTGGATGTCTGTGGCAGGGCCCTGTTGAATTTGGATTGAGTGCATGGTTATATTGCTATTTACAAATTCAAGGAATGTATTAATTTTGTATAAAACCGTGGGTTATATACAGAAATTTACAGATACAATAATTGCTCCATTCTTGGATTTCGTGGGGTGTATTGGAGATACATCACTACAAATAGCAAAGAAAACTGAAATGGTAACTATGCATGTAGGGAACTGTCAGTCTCAGAGCTGGGGAGCCCCAGTGACAAACACCTGCAGCATAGTTGCTGACACTATTGTGAACGGTTTCCTGTGCAAGCGAACTCGATGTTTTGGATGGTATGTAGAGCGAACGATGATTTGTGACGTCATGGAAATAATGGGCCTTCGGAAAGCATGGTCAGCGGTAACTCGTAGTATGACAAAGACCTCCACTTCTTAACGTTCACTTTAAAATGAATATATATGGGAATATTTATCTGTTCGTCGAGATCATATGAAAAGTTCATATGTACATCTCGCAGCACTTCACTTTCTATTAGAAATGACTACTGCAATAATATATTTTTAGTTAGACAAGTGTTTTATACATGCTTTGTTTGAATGTAGGATTATGCACATTACTAAAATCGTTCTAAGAAAATAACCTGCATACATGCTGTTGTAAGGTACTGTCTTCTGTTTGTCATCCAGTCAAGCACAAGGTACTATCCCATGTGCATTTCGGCTACTGCAAAGCAATTTTACGTAGACAATTTTGAGCGAGTCCTTCCAAAACAGGTGTATTCATATGGGCAAAAGTTAGGCAGTGTTAAAGCGGTAAACCACGGGCAGTCTGGTCACACAGGTTTGTCACGTGGCGAAATTTTTCCCAAGCAATCTGGTAGTTGAAAGAGCCGCTTTCTCTGTATTTATAAGGACATGTAACAATAAGAACCATTTGTTTTTGTCGAAGTTGACACAAGTGAAAACGTCCTTTGAAACAGATGAGTATTGGGCAAAAGTCTTTTCGTCTCTCTGACATCGAAGAGGTGTGGCATAACCGCCAGATTGGGTGTTACACCGTGCGGGATATTGACCCAATGTACAATGTATGTACAATGTTCGATGGGATATTGTTCCGGAGGACAATTTCCGATATGGTTCTTAACGCACAATCTCCACGTTTCAGACTTTGGAGACTTGGCATCTCTGCATGCAAACTTTTGTCCAGTACTCTACGAAGAATAAAATCTTTGTGACTGTCATGCTCTCATGTGGGTGGAAAGTTGAGTGATATTTTGCATTTGTTAATATTGTTCGTGATGTTGTACAACAATGTCGGAACAGCTTCACCCGACTTGTTTTTGAACAATGAGCCCAATTAGTTTTTGTGACCCATTCTACAGAAAAGATCTCTTCTAGTAAGTAAGTGGAAATGTATCATCCAAAGTTACATGTGTAAATTTCTAATGGAAGAAGACATTACGTGACTGGGGGCATAGCACCATGATCCTCCCTTAAATACGCTAAAGTTCCATTTACACTGGCAATTTTTGCTGCGATTTTTGTCATCCTGACCCATGCAATCGAATAGATTCACTAGTGAAAGTATTGAGCCATTTAGCTTAGCACAAATGGTTCAAATTCTCTCGTGAGTGAATCCATTCAATAACTTGCGTCAAGATGAGAAAAATTACCAGTGTAAACTGGCCTTAAAGAAGAGTTTCTCTAAAGAAATTTAACCTGATATAAATATATTTCTTGGCGAAATACCTTTGTCAACAAAGTAATTTTCTGTCATCACGTTGAACAAAATAAAAAGTGATAGTAAAGTTTATCTTTTTCACCGAGGCACATATGTAACCCTTCCATCAAACGCACTGTTAGTTTCAAGTTGCACGTCCAACTTGCCATCGAAAGACTCCGTTCATTTAGAATGAGCAAGAATCTCCCAAGCAATTTGTCTCTCACCTTCATAATCTGTCGGTTCAATCTCTGGTTGTCGGATTACCGCTCTGCAACAGCTGGCGTTATTCAATTCCGAGCTCTTTCTTCGTTCTAGCTTTTTAATCTGAGATTAAATAGAAATCGTTTTAAATGAAGTGGTTATCGTAATTCAGTTGAAGTTGTTTTGCGGTGTCCTGGGCGGAAAGGATCCCACAATATTTTGCCCTACCAGACGATAGTAAATCATCTTATTCCGGACCAGGTAATTTTGGGCGGGAAAATTTCTGAGTTGATTTAATGAAAGTTGAGGACAAAATGGTGTCGGCATTGGAAAAATCCGAAGCATAAAATGTGCTAGGTAATTGGTGAAGCTTTTCTTTAAATCTTTTGGCGTAAAAGAACATCAAATGAATGTTTTACTGATTGAAACGTGAAGGGGAAGGAACAATTTACGAGGTAAGGTAAACAACAACATCTGAAGGCGAAAATATTGTTTAAATTGGGTAAGAAGACGAACAAAAGGCTATGTAATAAGTTTTTTATTAACCTGGTTGCTTTGTCCTTACGGGAAAGTATTTCCATGTCGGTTTTTTCGCACAAACTCGCTCAATTGGCGCTCAGTCTGGACGAAAACTTCAGGTAAAGTTCTTCCATACGAACTTCTCTTTCGCTTCACAAGTCTTTCGTAGCCGTGTCCGTATCGAGTGGGCCCCAGTTCCCAGGCCCTTGCACAAACGTATCACACAAATCAGTATCACTGGGTGTTTTTTTCTTTTCTTTCTCACATTTTATCATCGAGATATTCTCCTCTTCTATACCATTCCGTATTTCACGCAATATTGCACCGTGTGTAAGAGCCTTCAGGCCTGTTTCGAAATTTGAACTTTGAACCTGAACTGAACTCATGGTTAGGCAGGAAGCGATTATGCCGGCGTAAAAAGCGGGAACATTGGTAGTTTCCGGAATGAGACAAAATTCGGAGAAGGACAGAATAAAGCGCTATTGTAGGGAGAAAAAAAACACGTTCGAAATACAGTCAAATTGAAAACTTATCTGCAAGGCAAACGGAAAGCAATACGACTACGTTACGTTGTTAGAAGACTAAAAATCTGCTGACAGTTATCAAAAACTAACCGATAAGATGAAAATGTTGTAATTAAGAGCATGGGAAGTTTGATTTAATACACCCTCGTGGTTGGATTCCTTTCCGTAGAAATAAGAGATTGTTGAAATAAGAAATTATTAACAAGCCGGCCTTGGGGCCAGTTGTTGAAAGGAAAACTATCGTTAATTTAGGATTACCGGACTATCAGAAAGCGTGTTGTTGCAGTTCTGTTAATCACTGGTGGGCCGGTTGAGGCGAAATGTCTGTTTGGAACCATTTTCACTTAATCCTTCGACTGTGAAAAAATGCCAGGTTCATTTTGCAGATTACTCAGAATTTATCCAAGAGACCAGCTAATCGAGCATTAAGCTAATCCACTTTTGAATAACCTTAGCCCTCGGTGCCAAATGATCAAATTAGGCGGTGACTAAGGCTGTGTTTTGCAATATCGAAAGAATGGCTGGCGGGAGGTAATTTCCGTCCTAATTAGTAAATTACAACTTAGTAAAATTAAGACGGAATAACTTACACTTTACCTTCGCTCTTTGATTTTGAAACCAAACTTGGACCACGCGGACGCTAAGACCAGTCTCCCGCGACAATTCTTCCCTAACCTAGAAATATAGCAATCTGTCAGCAACACATTAACACAGAAAAGCTTCAGACAATGGAATATTGCTTATTATATGTTTATACATTAAATCAACACGTCCGTTAAGTAAACTTGCCCTCAGCTTTGCCGATAACCATACGCCTGATGTTGGGACCTACGCGCAGGCGAATGCGCCTTAAGGTGCGGCTACCATTCACAACAAACGGTTAAAATGTTTGGTCTTTAAACTTCCACAGCATGCCCCACACCCCCCAAAAGGTTGCCCTCGGCCACTTCGGAGGTGATGTGGTTTGAATTGTGGCCCAAGTTGTAAAATGATATGTGAAACCTATGAATACGGAACCTTTCTGTTTGACTTTATAGTTTGAACTTCAAAAATGGTTATTTGCATTCTGCCACGGTAAGAAACTGTATTGCAGTACGATTTGTCTCTGGTAAAGTGTGACGAATGTCGGTCCGCGAAGACTGCCTCGCAGACGACTAAACATGAAACACGCGTTTTGGGAGATCAATGGGACTTCGCACCAAGAACTATAAATGATAAACCCGTGCACTCTGCATCCAGCGCTTAGGTCAGTCTAGGATTGATATTCACCGGTAATTTGACAAGGAATGCTCACATTCATGAAATGGTGAAGAAGGCATCGAAGAGACTTTACAATCTCATTCAGCTAAAGAGAGCACAAGTGCCACCACAATTATTGTTTTTTTTTATGTAACTTGCATCAGATCTGTGATTGATTGTACAGTACCAGTCTTCCGTAATGTAATGCTTAATTATCTTTTGGCCGAAACTTTCAAATTTAAAATACAATGAATTTTTAAGTCTTTCAAACAAGAAAGTTAATTCAAATTATTGTGAATAAATTTGGAAGACGCTTTTTAAAAGTATCGCCAATGATAAGAATCGCCGTTTCTATAGCTTACTTTCAGAAAGCAACTCTATGCAATACAGTGTGAGGCATCCACCCAAGTTTATAATTCCGAAACGGCAAACTACTTTAGAAGTACTCCCTTTCTGTCGTGTATTAGCAGAAATTTAGTCGAGAATAGTTAGTTTTACTTGTATATTTTGTTTAGAATTGTGCAAATACTTCTTCCCTTTTATAACGTTTGTTCCTAAATAAAGTATTTTAAGTTGCAAACTGCGCAATTCATCTTCTGACTGCGACGTGTTTTATTCAATAAAACAATACTATAAACTATGCCAGACCTGTCAAGAATCAAATAAGGTGCGTTCGCAACAGCGGACTCGGACTGGATTTGTGTCCATTAGTTTGAGGCAGTCTGACGAAGGACTCGAGGTTGACTCGATTAAGTATGAACGCGGTCGGACTGGATTTAGACTCGACATGACTAGTTTGGTTTAAGTAAAGTCTATATCTTTTGTTCAGTTCTCTCTCTCTCTCGACTTAGCCAAAGTCCAAACCCCGTCCAAAGCGAGCATGTGACCGCAACTACTTCAACTAATTTGAGTTCAAGTCCATTCTGAGACCATTGATGTGAACAAAACTATAGAGAAACGTATTCTCCTCAATCCAAGTTTCAGCACAGTGTCATAGATGGTGAATCTTTAATGCGACAAAAGTGGACAATGTTGTGGGTCACTGTGTTGGAAATTTAAAAATCTACCTGAATTTCGTGACCTACCTTTCGACATGGTTTTGAACTAATCTCAAAAGATGATTTGAAAATCTTTCTTTGTTGGGTCGTCAAAATAGTTCGAGGTCTTTTGGCGGGCTTTTTCCCATCAGAGTTCGTGTCACTGTCTGGATCATCGCTGTCAGAATTGTCATCTCCTAGGATGATTATCAAATTGATATTGTATGTGTGATACTTTTACTTAAAATAAGTACAATTTGTTGAATTATCAGAATTTCCGGCAACGATAAGAACACAGAAATGACAACGGTAATGACCAGAAGACGCGACTAAGTTCATTCAACTTTTTTCCTTCGAGGCTGGGACCAAAAAAAGAATGCTTCCATACACTTACTTCCTTCTTTGAGGTGTTTTATGTTTTCCATTTGTGTAAAATGTTCTTTACAATATACTCTGTTGTTCTTTAAGGCGAAATCCTGTCCCCTTTCGAGCCGACATTGGCAAATGTCACAGAAGAAACAATTGAGGTGATACACATAGCCAGCGATTTTTATGACCAGTTCATTTGAGGGAATCAGCTTACCACAGCCACTGCAGCTGGTATTTGATGGTCTGGAAAGAAAGCCAAGACGAAGGATAAGAGGTTAGATTAGAAAAAGAGAATGATTATGTTTGGAAAGTACCAAACCAAACATTTAAAGATATCATACATTTTAATTTAAGCGGAATGTTAAAGCTTTTGCAAAAAAGGTTATAAAATCGGGTTTTTAATTTGAGATAGTCACAGTACAGTCGCATCTATTTTCTAGCTAGTCAAACATTACGAACAGTTCGAAATTTTTGGTGAAGGAGTTAGCCGTAAAACATATAGCGTTTCACGTTATCAAGATTAGCCGAACTACCTGTCCGGGGGACCACCACGAAGAGGTGTTTTGACACGGCACCAACTGGGGAGTAAATTACCCCACCCCGCGCTCGACTGGGCGCATAGCCATGACACAGGACTTGTCCACACAGTTTCCAATGAAGCGCTCATCATTATACCCAGGAGAATGGCATCCAGTTGTAACTTAATCGCAGTATTGGCTGGCATCGCACCCAATAAGATCAGACGAGAACATCTCCTTCTGAAGCTAGTCTGCTCAAAAGTCGAACCAACCAGGCTCCACTATGTGTGATCTACCCGACAACTCTATACCTAAAAGCCGGAATCTGGAGATCAGCATTCTCCACCAGCATTTCCTTATTCAGCCTCCTGGGTTAACCACAGACTAGCGGAAGGAGCGGGGGTCTGCAACACCTTAATATACCACTTTGTGCAGTAGCTTTAGAACAGTATTACCTCTGGGAACAATCTCTCTCGCCTAGCCAGGGTTCGCCTAAACCAATTCCGCTTGGGCTTGGGTAAAACAGTCCAGCATTTCTAAAGAGGATAAGTGGTCGGGAGTTCGACATCTGCTCGTGCGGCTTCGTTCAAACAATCGACCAAGGCATCAGCTCGTTCCCTATATGTGGATCCCCACACGGCGCAGCTGGTTAACCCAAACTTGATTAAGAAACCATACAGATGACGAAGATTCCCGTGAGAATCATATGAGGGATAAAACGAGCGACGACCGCATGAAACAGTTATCCTCGTTTCTGAAGTAATATACCATACACCAGAAGTTGTGTTTGATCTGATTTCCTAACACCGAGAAGTGAGTTGTGGGACGAATTGATACCGGAGCTTTTTAACCAACTTCGAAAGATTCGGAAATCTGCTCAAACAAGACTTTCAAGTGTGTGATATGGCTAAAAGGATCCGTATTTAAGGAGGAAATCGGGTTTAAAGTTGTTGAAATCTCATGCCAATTAAGATCACATTTCCAAACTACGTCTCTTTACTGCTTTTCTTTGTGTTCTCCACTTGAATTAGTAACGAGATTGACACACACGACGTCAAAATCACGTCAAAGGAGTGCACGCAATGCAAGGTGCCAAGTTGCGACCACTTTGGTCGCACAATCGACCAAAATTCATATTCAGTCGTACGACCATTCTGGTCCACGAAAAGAACTCTGCGAACGAGAATGTCTTGCGAGCTAAATTTTGTACCCTGGAGAGGACTGGTGCGAGCGCTCATAATTGACCAGATGCGTCAAGTCGTGACAGTTTTGAACACAAAATAGATAATTAATCGCTATAGTTGAGGCTGATTCGATTGATTTGATTTCTCTCAAAATCAGATGCTTTGAACTTGTCTGAAGAGGCTCTCCGACAAACAGATCGAACAAATCGGATCCTCGAAGATGGCATCCAATACTTCGGGTTTCAGAAACAAGATTCTTTAAATCGGATCATGTAAGGCCGGCTGTAACGGTGCGATGCGACGGAAACATTATTTTTGTGATTTTAAAATCCGATCAGGTGAACACCTTTAAAATGGCCTACCAGCGGATGCTTAAAAAATATCGGATTTTTGTAAAATGGCATCTGACCGTTCAGATCCGAAAATCGGATCGGTCAATACGTTGTTAGAATGTCGCAAACGTTTTTTACAAAACAGAACCTAAACGCTGCTGCATTAATTTGATTCCCTCACTTGGAATGAAATAAGTTTGGAATGGAATTTTGGACAGTCCATTGATTATTTGACACGCTGATGGATTGACGAATCAGTCAAGGATGTTATTGTTCCATTGTGTGAAAAATTAGCTGGCAACTTGCCACGTCTCTTACGTTGACTGATTAATGTGCCAGGTTGGTAGGGGGCAGCTTGGTAAGATTTATAGGCTCCATTGGAGGGAGGTTTCCGGATTCATAACAAATCCGAGACGTTTTGCTACCGGATTTGTTTTACGGTACACACACTTAAGGAAGAATTCGGAATCTAAACTTTTCGGTTTCGTTGTGTGTCCGGAGATTTTGAATCCGGAATTCAACATGGAAAAATTGTATCCGATTGTATTCTATAAATCTGGTACGTTTTGTGGTGTAAACGAGTATTTTTGTGAGAAGGCACTTTTTCTACGACTTCAACTTCTACAAATCTTTGATTAGATAGGCAGTTTGTTGTCGAGTTGACAATTTGATGAGGAATCTGATTTTCACCTTATTTCCGATATCTGCTTGTTCAATCTAACTTAGACTTTTCGTATTTATTCTGCAAGAAATATGGGCGAAGTCCTCTAACAAGAACTTCAGTACAACGTAGCTAATAGACCAATTCACCCTTCGTGTAGGATTTAAGCAACTTCTGTTTACTTGGTTGACAGTCGCCTGGCGGTGCATTCATTCATCTCCGGATTCATACTGTGCTGTGCGGTGAAAACTGTTCGGAATCCGAATACTCGGTAATGTAGTGTAAACGTCTCATGAATCCCAATACTAACGATGTGTTGAATCCGGAATAATCTACGAATCCGGAAAAGTTTTCTCCGATGTAGACGTAGGCTTAGGCGCTAAAGTTTTCTTATGTAACTTTTCTTTAAGTTAAGATTTTTTAAACGATTTAGGAAAGCCGCTGTGATAAGCCGCTATGGCCAGTGGGGTACCGAAACCATAACCATGAGTGGGGCGGATTTGTTGATAGAAGGAAGTTAAGTTTGTGTGTTTGTTTGGTGTGGCACATTTGTACTGTGCTATGTGCAGGATTATGAGAATGTCTTGTAATGCATGTTTTAGTAAATCTTAAGGCATGTACTAGCTAGGATTAAAGAAAGAACTGCATGTGAAAGAATATGCCACAGTGTCGAAGTGACTTGGCATATTTGAGCAAATTCGTTAATTTAGAGTAGGAATATGTCTAAGGATATTCCCCGAGCTATTATACTCCAAACCTTTTCGGGCCCAGACGAGAATCGAATCCGTAAACTCCTGATGATCCGTTGAACGTTTTGGCCATTGAGCCAGGGTAGAGTGGTAACCAGGAGAGAGTACAGTGGCGGATCCAATGGAAGGGCATTGGGGCCGGCGCCCCCCGTCCTTTTGAGATCGAGGTAAAAGATTTTATCAAGTCTTTGAGTTGTGTTTCTCGAAAAATTTACTTGTCTTTAGTGAACACTTATTTATGCAAGAATAATAATACATGTAAAAACAATATAATGCCAATAATGTAGCTAAAACTAAGGTGGCTTTTGTAGTAATAATGTCACGGAATGAACACGTTGATCAACCTTGTAAATATGGTCAAAAGTGCGATCAACAAGTGCGCGGAATGCCATTTAAGGATTTCAAATTCCAAAGCTTTTCCGGCGGAGAATATCCCCGGATCCCCCTAGGAACTCGTGCCTTCGGCGCTCCTTTGCTGTTCCTCCCTTTCAAATTTTCTAGATCCGCCCCTTTGGTAGGTTACATTTTAGGTTGTCCGACTTGACATTTGAACAGCAGAATGCTAGTACTTGAAAATCCTGCTGCACAATGCTTGTGTTATCTGGAATATTTGAGAAAATATTCCAGGTAACACAAGAGAGCATAATTGAGCATATGGATACACCCATTGGAACGGGCTTATCATGAAGTAATTGTTCTGGGTACAGCTCATACCATGATGTAAATCGAGGGTCGCTACGGAAGTTTGTGATTGAATAAGAATGCGTTAAGTGTTCTGTTGTTAAACAAAATAAGACATTCGATGTTTTTAGATTTATCGCCTGGTATGTATTTAAATTAGCAAAAAGTTTATACCCACTGTAGTACTGAACGGCACATCCACGGGGGGGGCAAATCATACTTTGCAATTGTTAATTTGTAATTGAAAATTGTTAACGAGTTAGTTAATAAATTTACAAAATTGACAAAAATTAATGAAATTCATGATGAAAAAGGAGAACATACCAGGATACGAACGCGTTAAATAGATACTTTATTGAAGTTGCTTGTAGAGTGTCACAGACTATTCTCAATTTTATTAATCCTCCTGAGAATTACATCCGGGAGACAATCCAACAATCTGTACGGTTGACATGAACGTGAAGTTCTCTCAGTACTCTTTGGATTATCACCCAGTAAGCACTAGGCTTGGATTAGCTACAATAAACATATCATTTAGCTTCCTCAAACATAGTTAAATCTCTTACAAGGATATTTAACAATAAATTTCAGTTGGCGTTTTATTCCTTGTGATTGAAAAATATCAAAAATACCACCAATCTATGAAAATGGCCAATAAAATACCACGTATAATTATGGGGGCACATATATCTATGGAATCGAGTTGAACAGTGCATAATCGGGTTCTCATCATCTCTATCAAACTGCACCCTGTGTTGCCAGGTAACTGGAATCCTAGCAAATTTTTCTTATCACAACCGGAATGACGTTCCTGTAAGCTTGAAAACAGCGGATTGTGATATGTTCGCTAATAGTACCCAAGATATGTGTATCTAATGGTAATGTAAATTTTCTCGAAACTTTAAACGATGGTTCTGTGTTATGTGCGTTGACCTTTTATGTACATGTGTTACTGTAGGGTATTGTTACTGTATTGTATTGCTTTACGTTGTAGAACCCCACTGAAAAACATTTCGATGATATGGGTATTCTGAATAAATATTATGATCATCATCATCATCATCATTATTATTATTATTATTATTATTATTATTATTATTATTATTATCTACAAAGTGTTTCCGATTGGATTGCTGCCAATGAGCTAAGTTTAAGTGCATATAAGACGGAGTATAAAAATCATTATCGGGTCACATAAAAGACTAAAGCAAATTAAAACAATCCAGGCTCGTTGATAAGCACTGACGAAATACCAGTCCGTCATGTTAAAGTCACTAAGTCGCTGGGAGTGACGATAGAAAAAACCTAAATCTGGGATGCGCAAGTTGATTTGATCACAAAGAAATTAAGTAAGGGTCTGCATATTCTTAGACGTTTACGCAATTTCTTTGACCTGAAGACTCTTCATACTGTTTATAAAACTGTAATTCAACCCTACTTTTACGACTGCTCTCAGGTTTGGAGAAATCTGGCATTACAGTTCGAGATAAACCACAGCGATTAAAAACTAAAGCTGTACGTCTAATCACTGAACGTGTGCACGATTTCCGATCAGCGAGTCTCATAAAGGAGTTGGAAATACCAAACCTACATTTAACAAGAAACCAGCAGTCAGGTTCAGTAATGTATAAAGTTTGTTGAATGGTACCTAACTATTTGGCAAACCGTTCCACTAGTACAAGTCACTTTAAATACGCGACAAGGCAAGCTAAATACAACATTGCACCACCTAAACCTAACCCTATCTAGTGAATCATTGAATTACAAAGGGCAGTGCGTTGTGGAAATCATGCCGTGGTTAAGTTATGTTTAATAAAGGAGAAGCAGTGTTTTATCGGGTTTAAAACCACGAGGGCGTAGCTCGAGTGGTTTTTGACCCGATGAAACACGTTCTACGAGTTTATTGAACGGCTTCAAAAATGCATGTGTCCCTGTGAAGTTCAAACAATGGCAGTTCTCTACGTATTAGATCATACTGCTTACAAATAAGGTTCTCATATCGATTTTTACTATTATATTAGTTTTGCTCGCTATACGTAGCGTTTCGAGTCGAATTGTCACCTGACACCCGAATATGTAAAATCCTGATTCACTGTGAAAATTCCTGAGTTACTCCGCTCTAGAGATGGCACTCATCTAGAGACGGCATTCCGTTTCAAAAGGTGATATCGAGCTATTTACTGGTCACTGGTGTTTTTTGTCTTGGCAGCCTTTGTGTTCTTCACCCTCCCGATGAAATTTGTTAACGATAAAATTCATCTGTCACGTCCAGCAAATATCATTTACTAACTTCTCTTCTCCTTTACCACTAGTCAGTGGTAAAACATCTTCTGTTAGGCATGAACAGGAAAGCATCTCTGCTTGCCAGAAATGTAGTTCCACGTTCTTTCAACTGAATCGACAAGAGGAATATTCATATCTTTGTCCCAGTGAAGGAAGCTACCGTGAAGTGTGTTTCCTAACATCAGAATTTTGCAAACCCTTTACCTATGGACACTTTCCACTAACGGGCATTATCTATAGCTTAATCGTCAGAAAACGAAAATTTGCATAACAGACACCAGACCAAGTACAAAGTATGGCCTGTAAGAATACACAATGAAAAATCTTTTCCTTCGGATAATCTTCGTCCAAACTATCAAAAATCTTGCATTTGCTTGGTAGGTACGTGTTCTTGATACAATTTTAAGGATTATGAAGATTATAGGATCATCCAGTCGATAAGTTGTAAGACAGCCAGCCATCTGACAGTTACGCGACTCCTGATTCTTGACTCGCACTCGAGTCCGATTTTCAGAATTCATACTTGGCAATGTTGTACTGTTGTGGTTGGTGTTACATTCGGATCCTCAGTTTGGACTTTCTCTCTCTTTCTCTTCCTATGTATTATGTATTATGATGTACAAACGTATCATGATGTACAAAGTTCTGAATGGTTTGGCACTTTCTTATCTTTCTGAACAACTTCAATTAACTTCAACTTCACTGAGCTATGGTCTCAGAGGTATGGGTACAAACGTTATTATGCCGAAACCAAATACGGAATATTTGAAAAAGGGTTCAGTTCCTAGTATACGCTGAATTGTAATTAGTTTTATTTTAATTTTTCGGCTCTCGTGAAAAGCAATATAAATTGATGAGATTCCGAGTTGAAATAAATCCTTCATTCTCTCTTTCTCTGTCTCTCTCTCTGTCTCTCTGTCTCTCTGTTTCCCTCTCTCTCTCTCTCTCTCTCTCTCTCTCTCTCTCTCTCTCTCTCTCTGTGTTTCTCTCTCACTGTCTCTGTCTCTGTCTCTCTGCACTCCTTTCTTCCCCCTCCCTCTCTCTTTCCCACGCCTCCTCTCTCCTCTCTTCCTCAAAGGAAACAGACATCACTCTACAAAAGACCTGCCCTTGCATTTTCTCTCTATTTTGGTAAAAAGATAGTGCTAATTACCCTTCTAATTCTAGTTTCGAAAAGATCGCGCTCCGTTGGCATGATTAACATTTCCTCATAAAGTACTTAAGCTTAATTAAGTGAACTAGCGTACCGGATTGCATCTATGCCACAAAACAAAGAGAATTTAAAGCAAAACTTTCTGGCAGAGTTTAACACGCACGTGGCATTCTGGACATACTGTTGTATCCGAAAACACACTCACCATTTCTGAGATATCCGGTACGAGTCTTCTGAAGTTGTGAAAAGAATTACACACCGTCTTTCGGGGTCATGTAGAAACCTCACTTTTACTTAGCCTTAAGTCTCGAGATTACACTCTACCCACGCTAGTAGATGTGTCATCACTACAAGATGTTGTTTCCTATGTGACTCGTGCGACTTGTCACGCTATGCCAAAGCCAAAGTTCAAGAACCGAAAGCGACTTACGACACGACCCAAACATACGCCGACTCGACTCCCACATCAAGGAACCATGACTAAGAACTAGACATTGTAAAACCAATGCACCGACCTCGAAGTGGAGTAAAATGATAGAAAATACGCTTATGTGCGTTGACTTGAAGATCTGTCATTTCTTCCCCGTAGCTTGGCAACATGAAGGAGATTGGGTTGGAAGTGGATAAAAGGAGTTAGGATTAACGATTTTTTTGTAAAACCTAGATCGGATCATGTTTATTTATGCTACATCTTTTTCCTTGGATTGTCCAATTTGCTGGGTAAATTATTTTGTCTCCAAATGATATGACATAAAATCAGCTAAAAGTTTCTGCAAGTCTGTCCATCATTGCGTGCACAACAAGGAGTAAGGATGATACATAACATGAATGCCAACACTAATCAGGATTGTTTATCCTTCTTTTCATCCAAAAGAAAGGATCGCATTCCGAGGAATTAGCTTCTGCTACCGTGTTTGTCCTCAATTCACGGCTCGACGTTGAAGTACGATGTTTTGCTGACAACAACAGGGACCATTCCAAAGTTTAGCAATTTCGCCGAGTGGTCGAGGTCAGAAAATGAAAATGCTCGTCAAGCTTTTGTTCTTGGGATTGTCTCTGAGGATTGAAAATTAAGAATTTATAACAACGAACTGCGCACAGTCCGCACGAACTGCTGCAGTGAAGAGTTTTTGAGAATATCACAGCTTGTTTATATCTGCTGTATGTAAAGACTGGTGTTCACTCGAGGTACGCGTACCTTTATGCACCGTGTCAGAATTCGAGACTGGTTGGTAGATGAGTATCTGTTGTTAATAGTATAGCTGTATCTTCGTCTGAAAATCGGCCTTTAGTTCTGGGATTTATCTTTATATGTCTTTGCTTTTCGTGTGAGCCACGTCCTTTGCTCGTAGGCATACGCACGAATACGAAGTTTACCGAGAAATTGACGGACAAATTACACGAAGACGGTTTGTTTTTGTTTCAAACGGTTTTGATTTTGAAGTATTAAAAAAATCAGACTGGCACTAGAGATTGTACTTTAATATATTGTTGATTTTACAGTTGAGCTTACTTCAAGTGGAACCGACCATTCAGTTCCACTTTATCAGTTATACAGGAAGGAAAAATATATTATATCAGTATATAGTATGTAACCATAAGCTCATGCAGGAACATCTTGTGACTTGTCTGAGTGGTTGTCAATGTCACATTGTCTGAGCTGTTTTTTTTTTTTGTATAGAAAGCAAGCTAGGGGATCAATCACTGGAGGGGGCCTCTGTCCGCTTTTTCAAGGCCCGGGAAATAATTTTGTGGTATATTCTTTTTGATGATGGCGATAAACAGGAAGGGACTTGAGATTTTTGCTTTTAAACTTAGCAATGGGTCACTGTCGTGGTGGTTGATTCTCAGTGTGTTTTCTCACCTTATTTCAATCTATATATTTTGCTTTAACCGCTATACGGTCTAGGCGCTTCCTGCAAGCTAAATATAACATAAAGGTTTTACAGACTGAAGGGCTTATAGTTTGTTTAGGATGTCGAAATCATTCACTTCGTGGTGGGAGAGCGTAGTAACTGCCTGAGATTACGTTAGGGTGCCAAAATTATTTTGAACTTGATCACATTCGTTGATAGTACACGGAACAATATTCAATGACGATTTCTAGGGTAGATGATGCTGCTCGATAGGTTTTCCTGTTTTAATTCTTGGTACGACATGATTTGCGTTCCAAGTTGTTGAAAATCGTTCCGTAACACACCATCTTTACAAAACAAACGCGGGAACAAGCAGCATCAGAGAATACTTCTATCATCGAATCCCAGAATTAATTGAAAACTGAAACACAGATTAATTCCAGCACATCAAACACCACAAGCGACTACTTGTCAGTTTCATTTCAGTATACCTTAGCTTAAAATATATCGAACGTCTTTGTTAAACCAAGCCATTGCAAAGCAAGGTGCTCGGTGTGATCAGTGGTAACGTTTAGCAACACAAAATTACAAAACGTTTTACGTGTAAACCGAATGAACATAAGTTCAAGATACACAAGCAAAATCTTTAATGAACTATATAGGGTAAGGACTGGAGAAACAATAATGCACGTCGCGGAGTAAGGATTGGGAAAACGATAGTGGAGGTGACTGTGAGAATAACTTGCATTACATCTTGACCCCTATTTTTGCATCGTCGTTCAACAATACCTACAATGTTTGTGTCAGTGATCATTGATTTGGTCCAATTTTGAGCGTTTTCAAAACTGGAAGCACGTTTTATTTGCCTGGCATCGACGTGTTTTCTTGTTTGGTCGTCAACTCAAACTGTTTTGAGTTAACTGTCAGCGAAACTATATCACTCGCTAAAGATTTGAGATGTCTATAGCCATATTAGCCAGGAGCAAAGTTTTGGAACACCATTACGCAACGCCAGCCAAAATTGTTGACTTCTTGTCCAGAAAAGCGGCTACGCGTTCCCACATTTGTTGCATCTCATGTTTGAACGAAAGCAAACTTTTCTAACCAGCATTGTTGTGCCAACAAGTGTTCGCCAATGTTTTGCAACAATGTTCGAGTGTTCAGCCCGGCTGTTTTGTTAGCTACCACCTATCTTAGCATTCGAATTTAAAGCTGTAGCAACTAGCGCTTTCGTTTGACCTGTGTGAATCCAAATTTAAGTAAGGTGACTTCCATTGGTGAAGGGCGGCCTTTGCTTGAAACGTCAGAATTTTTCAACATAAGTTCGGCGGTCTACCACGGAACCTTTTAGCTTTCTACGCTGATTGGTATCCTCGTTTTGCAACAGGTCAATTCTGGACTGTGGACCGTGCTACACACTAGAAGGGGAAAACATGTGTCCGGGGGGTTAACAAACCGACCGTCGTGAACAATATTATTTTATATGTCGAAGTCGAGGAAATTTATGAATTTTAGGAATGGTATACGTCGTGAATAAGGTTGGTCTGCATCCCGTGAACGAGGTTGTTTCACAATGCTGTTCAGCCGTGATAACTATGTTGTTACAGCATTTTGGAAATAACTTTCTCTGCTACGATAACTTGCTAATAGCTTCGAACAGTCATATTAACCCCAGTGAATAAGGTTCTGTCAATGCGTTTTTTCCGTGTCTCAGAAACCAAGAACAACCATTACTGCTTTATTGATGCTGAACAGTGTTTTTGATACGGCGTCAATCGTGAATAATATTGTTGATTCATCGGTTTTGTTCATCCAAATAACAACGTTGTCGAAGCATTATTCAGCTAATGCATAAATATCTTACCAGATTGTTGCGAGTGTAAAGCTACACAAGTAAGAATTCTCACAGCTTTTGACAAGATTTGTTTGTCAACAGGCTTGTATCAAGACGGCGAACAAGTTATGGCCATGACAATATTTGTCAAGCCCTAATGATTTGCTATCGGCGTGCTAACAGCTTGTGAGGTCGAAGAGCCATATTGATGTCAAACTTGTTTAGGCAACTTGTGATAAGTCGAATGCACTCGTCATGCTTGGTAAGAGGTTCTGACAAATTTTCCCAGCCTTGTCAACAAGCCGGGTAAAGGTTTACAGCAAAATGGTCTTTATAAGGTCTGCTCCGAGAAGCCCGCTTCAAGTCTGGTATCCGTTTGTTACAATTTATGCATTCTTCGGCGTGTTGAACAAGCTAAATAATAAACGCACGAAGACGTCCAACTTGCTTACTGTTCTTTAGCTGACGTGAGCAGTCTTGTTCGGCAACTTTGCTAACATTGTGTCGTCAGTAAGATTGATCGGGAATCCCGTCCGTCATTGTTCACTTCAACGTTGACGAACTGATGCTATTCCAAACATTATCAAGACACAATGTGTGGCAACCCTGTAGCAATATAATATTGCGGTGAACATGTATCATTGCAGGGGGTTTTTTCTAACCGACTTGTGCGATTACTTCATCGGTAATAAGCAATTTTTATGAAACAGTGACGAAGAGTCTTATTGGTTCAGCTGGGTTGTTCACTAATGTTAACAGAGTTGCTACAATGTAAATGGCTTGCAACAGCGTTATTCCGCCTACATCGCTTTTTGGGTTGTCTATCACACAAGACCAAATATAACAAGAAGCAAATTTGGCTTGAAAGCTTAGAAAGACTAATTCAAACGTGTTGTTTCAGTGTTATTCAGCCGACAATACGGCAACAACTTTTCAGGTTGTCTGTCACACAAGACCAAATATAACAGGAAGAGGCCGTAGATACTGTGTAAATGATAAATGCTGTGCAAATGGAAAATACCGCGTAAATTTATCTGTAGCTGGACTATTAAAATATAGCCCAATTTGTGGTAAACACAAGGCAAACTTGTGGAGAGCCTTGCGCTGAAAATATAGCACAATTTGTGCTAAAGACATTAAATCTACTGTATAGACCAGCTTGGTGAAGAAAATAATATAGCACATTGTTATATACACAAATTAGTTTGTTTAGACGCTGCCTGTAAATTTACATGATGGTTACTTCAAACTGTGCTATGTAATGTTTTTTTGTTTTCCTTCAATCCTGTACCAGCGAAATGCCCTCAAGACATTACGTGACTGAGTACTGACCTCACTTGTTTTTTGACGATAATGGTCTGCTTCCTTGGTGAAAGACAACATGGCATTTTCTAAATTTTCAAACATCTCAGAAGCGGTAATAGTAATAGTGATAAACTACACTTAACATTTTGACCGGCAGTCGTACATACGTACACGATCATCGGTTGGAAGAATCTGCCGGTTGAAAGGTTGAACTATAATAATTCTTGAAATAAACTAACCTGTTTTTGTTTGGGGGTTTGGAATTGTTCAGTGTTCCTGTTTTTCGCTCTCACAGACAACAAAAATACACACAGATTTTTCTCACTTCAACGTTAGCATCGAATTCGGAATCGAATGATGCACGCAGGGCATTTAAGTGTGAAACAAGACGTAAGATTGGCTGAAGCAAAGCATTACACATAGAACTATTCATGAACAGATGATAACAGACCAAATCTTAAGACCTAGGTGTGAATTAAAGTGACGCAGACAAGACCAACAGAACGGGAAAAAACAACCTATGTTTTTGTGTTTTATCTTGCTGGTTAGCTCAGGATACGCGGATCCGAGTTTCCGACATAAACGTTCGAGAAACTTTGCGGTGCATGTAACTGATTTAAAACATAATTTTTTTAAAAAAGCATTAAGTAGGTGTCGTTCAATCGCTGGCATTCGAGCTTAAGAAGGGGATTGGCTTTTGCTGCAATATTTCACAAAAACCAAGTTCCACCTTATCATTTTGAAAAAGCCCATAATCGATTATGTGCGAATTATATGATTAAGAATAGATATACGGTTAATTAACCGACGTTTCGTTGCTTTTCATACATTGAATTGAATAGTGAGGAAGCGGTAGTTAATGAACTTATATCTGCCATGTTATGGTGTATGGGCTCAAAATAATGTGCCGGATTTTGCCCTGCCAAACCAGAGTGCAGCTTCCGCAGGGATCATCTTTGACGACGATACTTCGCGTTGTTCTCGGATTCGAAAAAGGATATAATCATTAAAGGAGCCATTATTGTATACCAGAACAATAACACGCGTCGTTCATAGGACACAAATTGAACCATTTATACATAGGATTACTACTTTCATGTCTCATCTTAATCTAAGCGTATATAAGAAATAAACGTAGTTATTGTACCTTTCATCCGTGCCCGTCCAGTCTCATCTTGAAAGGCAGCTGTTTTCTATTCATAAGATGCTCGAAAGTTTTCTCACGAAAACGGAACAAAGGCGCGGCAAAAATACGTCATTATGTACGTCGAAGTGTCCAGAAATACGTCCTGATGCGTTATAATTTCCAATGACATGAGCGAAAACCGGGATGACGCAAGAGAAAGTGGTAGGAGAGAAAAAAGATGATCTTGTTTTTTGATTCCTGGCCAACCGTTAGCCAACCACACGCTGTACGGAGTTCCTCACAGAAATATGTGGCGAACGTTTCACCACAAAACCACGGATTTTCAGATGAAATAGAAACAAGCAAATACCATTTCAGACCAATCCTCACTCAAAGAAAAATCTTCGCCGTAACACGGTGCACTTGGAGGATCAAGCTTTTGTAAGTGTCGTGCAAATGGGTCAAAAGCGAATGAACGATCTGTCAAGGTGGCATATGTGTCAATTGGGTATTTATTTGGTGGTAAGATAGCCTTGTTGTCTGAACAAACTTATCTACCAGGTTCCCGCCACATTGCTGAATTAGTGAATTACATTCCATGTTTGTGTGGTCAGCCCATATAAGTAATATCTTCTATTTGAAAAGCCGGAGTATCTCTTACGCGCCGTTTGGCTCTTACCCATGACAAAACAAGTTGAAAAGGCTGCCTTTCCTAATGTACGGACTGGCAGGTGATTGCTTCGTGCACGTGTTTAAGGTCATTTTAACCCCTTTTTTTCTTGACAATTTTTTTTGTTTCGGAAGTAGTAATTGGTGTCGGTGTGTAGGTTTATCGTCGAGGACTTCCCCACGACCAAAGTTGGTTTCTAAATTTAGTGAGAATTAAAACCGAGTGGCTTTGCTAACAATAAAGTAGAAAGAAGTAAAGTTACTTTATTTATACTGCATAAACCTATCAGCTAAACTACGCTGTTCTCCCTAGAGGTCCTGTAAGGGCCATCCCTTATGGGTCCAGTGTTACTACAGGAGGAAACCGAAGTACCCGGAAAAAACCTGCGATGTTTGGTAGAGTCAAACTGGACAACACTCTTCTCACATGTGACCAAGGTAACTTTAATCAGAAAACTGCGCGTAGCCGGAATCGAACCTTAGTCACAGACTGGGTGAGAGACACGTGCACTACCGCAGTGCCACTAACACCCGTTAAGAAAATAACAATAAAACATTAATTTTCTGAAGCCAAAAGAGTTACAGACCTACCGAAGCTTTAGAATAGTAAAACTTGCGTTTCGAGGGAAACTCATTTCACTGCGACTAGGGGCCTTCGATCGAAACGTCAGTTTTACTATTCTAAAGTTTCTGACCCTCGTACACATCGTTCATCACTGCCCACGCAGCACTCTTCTTTGATATTATTAATATTTTACCAGGATAAACTCTTCAGCGCAGGTGATGGTAACAATAGTTGTAGTGGTACTTAATGCTGAGCACAAACTTGGTTGATGTGGGAGCTTGGTAAATATCAGACGACTAGTGCGACGTTCGCCAAGCTCACTATCTCAGAAAAACGATTTCTGAGCCCTAGACGGGAATCGAATCCGCATCCTTCTAATGATCTGAGTCGTGGTAGCTCGATGGTTAGAGCGTCTCACCGGTCATCAGAAGGTTGCGGGTTCGATTCCCATCTAGGGCTCAGAAATCTTTTTCTGAGACAGCTAGCTTGACGAACGTCCACTGGTCAATCTAATGGGTGTAGTGGATTACAAAAATATAAAGTCATAAATTATAAATATTAAAATATGACGTAGAGAGTAGATAACCAATTAATTAGCATTCGCTAACCTGCATTTAAATATTGCAGTCATTTGAGACTTACACGACGTACTGAAATCTATACCTTAAGAAATAGTAGACTATTAACCGTCCTACAATACTAAGTATCGTCATAAGCAATTTGCCAATAGAGACAAAAGAGACTGTTTCATGAGCGATTTTTAAGGATAAGCTTCATGGTACGGTTTTATTAGTAATTTGTCTTAACTTAATACTTGTTCATCAATTGTATGTAGATAGCTTGTTGTTTTGCTGAGCGTGTTCGACATTAGCTGTTAGCTCGGGGGACGTGAGGATCATTGCCTACACCTTCCGCGTTACATATTTTATCATAACTATGTTACTATTACTTACAGTGAAATCCTTTGATAAGCTGTTAAAATTAATAGTGACTTTGTGACATGTTTGTGGAAGTTGATTGTCCAAGTTTGGTGTAGTCTTGAGAAAGACTGCTGGTGGAAGTGACCACCGCTCAGGCTGTCGAAACGTCAGTCATTTCCACAAGCAGTTTTTCTCAAGACTACACTAACCTGGACGATCAACTTCCACAAACATGTCACGATTCTCCCAGGTTCAAACTATTTACTTTAATAGTGACTTTATAAGACAAACTCTTCTTGCAGATTCAATTGACATCTTGGGTATTCTTCAATCTTCCCTATATGGCCTTGTTTGGCGCGCTTGACAAATTTTTTCGTGGCTAACGGTTCTCCCTTAAACGAGTTAAATCATCTGGTATTAGCCAGAGTAAAATATTGAAGTCTTATGATTCAAAAACGAGCCATGCAGTCCCCAAAGGAATTAATGGGAGTTTTGAAGCCGTCATTTACTTCATCGTGACTGACGGTTCCTCCCTACACGCGCAAAATCGTCAGGCGTAAGCCAGAGTAAAATGCTTTAGTATTTAGATTATAAAATTATATACCAAAGTCTTATGGTTCAAAAACAAGCTGTACAGTCTGCGAGGAGTTACGCATTTAAAGACAAATACGATACGGTGGGTCGTTCTAGGAGATCCCGTCTAACTGATTTATAAATTCGTCATCTGAACGTTTTGAATCCATTAGAACAATTTTTGCTACTCGTATCTGTGATCATTGAATCAAACGGCCCTTAAGTTTACTTAACAAATCAAAGCTGAATATTAGCTACGATAACCTGGCCAATTCAAAGACGATGAGATAAACCGTCCAACATCAAGACCTTGTTATATTTAGTCACGTGACCATATTCTTCTGCCTAATTGGTCAGATTATAAACGTTTTCGAAGCCTATTTCTAACAGTAGTGCATTACTAGAAATAACAGACATTTTGTTTCTAGAACTTCCCTGAGCATGTCGTCTGGTACTAGCATACTCTGACGATGAATTCACATCCCTGACTCGCTGTTGGTATTGCCGACTAGGACTGTACTTTCATAAATTTCTTTTGATCAAATTAGGATCCAATATAGCAATGATGTTGCAGCCTGTATACGCCTTGATGATTTCCGATTTTACTAATGACTTGAATTAGCTACGCATTGAACAGTAACATACTGGCTTCACAGAGTTAACGTAGTATCAGTGCCCATGAAGTTCAACGTTCCTTCTTCTGATATCGTAGTTTACCGCAAGGAACAGCCAGTTGTACAGAGTGGCCAGCCATTGCACCGTCTGTTAGATTGAAGCGCAGTAAGAATCGTTTGTGGCTTTCTTTTTTTCTAGCGATTTTTGTTGATATTTTTGCAGATAAACGAAAGCATGGGCACAATTTTTGTAATGTATGAACAAATACAAGACGAAACTTCGGGGCTAGAAATCACACATGCGAAAATGTTATTGGAAACCGTTGACGCTATGTAAAATTATCGGAAAGTGTGGTGAAGGAAACAATCCAAATAAACAGCATGATGAAAATGACAGTAGTTAAGTAAGATTGTCTTCAATCTTGCGACGACCGTTTTTACTCATTAGAATTAACGGCTTTGAAAATCGACGCGTGCATTTATCGAGGCAACTGCAGACCGTACTCAACTTGACATTTATTTGTGTAGCATAATGCCTCGAGTGCTACCGTTGGTTATGACCTTTTTCGAATTAAGATAAGAATCACGATATTATCCGACGACTGCCTTAACATGGAAACCAAACGCAACCATTTGTGGGCAAACTTGTCTGAATGTGAGGAAATAAAATTGAGAGTTACACTAGGAGTTTAGGTGCACAGCACTTTTGACCTTGTCCAGTCGTGGATGCAATTTAACTTCAGCTGACTATGTTTTACTGATACTGTAACTACAATACGAGTTTAAATAGTTAAAATCGAATACAATTCGATCCGACTATGACTTACGGGGGTAAGTCGATTAGTCAAATAACCCAACTTTCGTTGGCGTGGAAGTTTAAGGAAACGTGGATCCACACCTGTTCGAAAGTATAACACCAGCATACACAAGAGCAGTAATAATCCCTTGAGTTTGGGCAATTTCAAATTGCAACCGAAATAGTGATAATTTCATGATGGTCCGATTTAAAGACTCTCCCCTTGACTATGACAAAGTTGTCCCATGCAAAGGCCGTTTGTGCACCGAAGCGCAGCATGTTCCAAATGTGAATCACTGCAGCATTACTAATTTTCTTCTTCAGCCTGGATAGGGTTTGTATTTTTGTTCTAAGATTTCGGGTTTTACTTCTATTCCGACTTCAAAATGTCTATCGAACTTCTCTGATCGTTTTATTCATTTGTACTTTTTATTGAGCGATTGAATATTCCGTTAGTTTGCGCTCATTCTCGGATGATTTTAGTTCTATTGGAACGCAGTCATAGCTAGATTACCTCAAGTACCGACGTGGGTTTCGTACCACCAACCGCGACAACTTGGATCCGCGAGTGGAGGAAACACGAACATTTTATGTTCTCCAAGCCTATTGTGAACTTTCTGATTCTTGTCATGCTCTTACCTGAAATTGATTTTTTCCTCTTCGCTTACTTAACTAATTCATTTCATTCACTTCGCGTTACGCAAGTCATTTCCTTGGACATGTGTAATATTCAAAATATAAAAATTACAACCAGACATAACACAACAAGACATTTAACAAATACCTTACAATGAATCCAATTCACGTCCACTGGAATCACTACCGATCAGGCAGTAGGAAGAAATGAATGTAGATCAACATGATTATACCTTAACACTATGATTAAACCGAACGATAAAACCCCACAAACTACTTCTGCGTTCAAAGCATTAATGATCATGATACAAGAAATAGTTACCTCTGTGCGTTGTGTAGCATTGCTCGATACAAACAAATAATCTTCCAGCTATTATTGGTGGTCGTGTTCCGTGTGTTAACCACTTACAAACGTTCTGTCGTGTTAAGCAAATCGAGCAAGGTATATGGAGCGTCGAAAAGAAAAGGGCTTGGGAACAAGTTCAGACGAAACACGTGAGGAAAGAGAGGAGTACAAAAGGCTCGAGAATGGCCTATTTATATTATTTACAAAAAGGCCAAAAATAGCTGCGAAGCAGAATTGGCGCACACATCAAGGAATTCTTACAACTCTGGTGGAATTGTCTCTATCGCACGTTCTTTAAGAAGTTGTACATTCGATCCGATAACATTTGCAGGGATACAAAGTTAATCATACTTGAGCGGAGCCTGTACGCTTTTGGGGCAGGACCTATACCTACCCAATCTGGTTTCTAGTTACGGTTTACACGTTCGCTTGGCATGTTACCAACTGCTAACCAAACCATCTACAATAAAATCCTGCGCCGACATCACGATAACTGGATCGCTAGAATTAAAGTAGTGATCCGTTCTTCAGATTTTAACATGAAAACATGTTTACGAATCCAAATCTTTCAATATATTTCCGGCTTGAAACGTTTTTATATAACTAAGTGTTGACATCATAATTTTAGTTGGAATTCCGTACTCTCGAAGATGAAGACGTACTGTTGCAGGATTCCTTTGGGTCATTATCGAGGTAAACAATGACCGGTATGACCCATAAATCTCTGGAACTCTCTCCGCCAAACAGGGAAGTATTTACGTTGGAGAATGACCACCAGCGATGTTTGTTCAGGGAAGTGTAGTTGTTGACCTCGTTCTTCTCTTCGTCTTGGTTGAGCATGACGTGTTTATCATATGGCCAGTCATTTGGGGCACCTTATTTTACCACAGTGCTTTTACACTCAGTGAATCCTGTGGTGTCTTAATTTCTGGAACCTCAGTCGACGAAACACTACGTTCGCTTTAAATTTAACGTCAAGCAAATCATCCCGACGGTAGGAGTTGTCTTGGGAACGTTTTTGTTCACTGGATTTGAGGTTGCTTCATATAGCGACCATTGTTGTGACCATTTGAGTACATAACTTCGTGTTAACTCCCTATTGCTTTGGTAACATAAACACAAACTTGGAATCCTTGTGAGGAGAAGATAAGGCGGAAATCTTGGTCGTATAATTAGTATCAGTGCCCAGCCGAGAAACAAAAAATAAACTAATCAAAAGAATTAGTACATAATAATCCATCATCCTTTTGATGGCTTTTCTAGTTTTCTTAGCAGGGCGTTAACCCGTTCATATATTTTACGTCAAACTTAAGTAGAAATCAAAACAATTTTTCTACCATGGAAGCAGAACATTTGTATCGGGTAAATTGCAAGATAGAAATATAACAGATTTTATGTGTCAGATTCTTAGTGTTGAGTTTGGTTTAAATGGTTGTGAGTAGTTATACGTTATGGTGGACCTTAACTCTACCTCTATTCCATCGTTTTATGCTTCCTTATAGGTTTACCAGGTATCCTTGTGCTTATTTCTGTCTCATCCATTGCCATTGTGCCTTACAAGAACTTCATCGTTTCGTTTCATGCTCAAATTTCTGTAAAAATCAGATTTAATTCTTGACGGTTAACAGAACGGCTCGTAGATCGTAATCAGTGTATAAAACTTGGTTTTCTCCTGAATGTAATGGTAAACTCAGACTAAAGCCTGGAACGATGGAATAACTTGCTTTCAGAGTTCTACATGAACAGCAGACACACTCTTGTTCGGAGTGCAAGACGAAATGCAGAACAAAACTTTTCTGATTTTTTGTTAAATTCAATGTTATGCCTTAGTTTGAGTGTTATTTTAAGCGTGAAGGCGAGTTGAAGTAAAAGTAGTGCTCTTGTTTGACGTTATTAATTCTTGAAACGAACTGAAAAGCTAGTGCAGCTATCACTCTTCATGAAGACCTCCTTTGAGAAGTCGCCATATAAGAACTTCTTTCTATACATTTAGTTGACGTTAAATTCGACACTCATCCTTCGAAATACCAAAGAAGCAGATTCGCTTAGTATCTTCGTGGGGTCAATACGAGTGGACACGTTTATTGAATAGCATTGTAGCCAAAAGCCTGCAGCCAAAAAACACGATACTACAATAGATTATTGGGACCATTAGCAAGCCTTAAAATAAGACTAAACATGTAAAAATCGGTGTTAATTGAGTAGCGTCTTTGAAGTAAGAGTCAGTTCTTTGATTTTAAGTTCGAGTATGGTGATTTCATTTGCATTTGGGTTGGATTAAATAGTTTTGTTCGTCTAATGTTGTTGTAGTTTGAACGTCTGAGGGGTATTTAGTGGGTTCCGAAACTTGTGTCATTCCACTGTTCATCTGATACGTCTTCTTTCTGGTTTCAAATTCACTTTCTTAAATAGAAAGACGTTTGCATTTCTTATACCTTCACCAACTCTCAAAGATAAAGTGAAAAATTCCATGTAGTTTTCTTAAGCTCGCCGTTGCAATGAGTCAGTGACAACTGTAGGAGCTCTCACTGACGTTGGAATATACGTTGTTGATCCAGTAAGTAACTATTGACTTAAATTGTTTATTAGCGTAGTGTTTTCGTTATCCAAAATGTACATCTGTCGTATTTAATGCGCAGCACTAAATACTCAGCACAGCATTCTGAGAATTGACGGCTAATTACGCGGTGAGAATCAACGGTAATAATTCTCTGGCGATGATACTGTACACACTATATTTATAAATTTATAAATATCCACATATAAAATGAACGAGAAGAAAAGCCGAGAAGGAACATCAAGTACTTCAGCTTTATTAATATAGAAAAGCCGTGCAATATGTACATATAAAGATGCTGGTTAGCCGTAACGGTTTTAAATAAAATAACGCTTATAGAGGACCAGTCAGGGGTTGCAAGACACTTGTTTCCTTTAATAGTCTCTCTCTCTCTCTCTCTCTCTCTCTCTCTCTCTCTCTCTCTCTCTTTCTCTCTCTCTCTCTCTCTCTTTCTATCTATCTATCTATCTATCTATCTATCTATCTATCTATCTATCTATCTATCTATCTATCTATCTATCTATCTAT
>JBAHVQ010181930.1:4143-16191 GCA_036872915.1 Nanipora kamurai | reverse complement strand
TATTAACTTAAAAACGGAGTGGGTATATGTAGATTTGTTTACTTTCTCGTTGTCAAAACGTAAAGATGTATCTCTCTCTCTCTCTCTCTCTCTCTCTCTCTCTCTCTCTCTCTCTCTCTCCCTCTCTCCCTTTCTCTCTCTCTTTATCTATCTCTCTATATATACAACTGTATGAAATATTTCAAAACCTTAAAATTTTACGAAAAGTGAGCAAGATCTGTATCAGATATATAGATCCGTTACGGTTATGATTTTCCTTTGTGTTTTCTTCATGAATTATTAATGAGTTTTAGAAACATACATATATAATTAAAACACCTCAATCAATGAACTGGATGTGGGATATACCACACTGCAAACAAATTTGTAAGCATGTATATATATATATATATATATATGTATATACATAGATATATATATATATAGATATAGATATATATGTGTGTGTGTGTATTCATAACATATTTATATTATCAAAAGATTTTTACGACAAAAGGCACTTCAAAGAAAAATCTCTGGAGCATGCTGATCCAACAAATGAAACCGAATTTAAATTCCAAAGATAAACTCAACGATATATTGGGTTTTTCCATCCAACTATCATTTCTTCCCTTTTTCATTACCTTAATTTGCATGTAATATATTCGCTTTCTACTTTAACTAGTGTTATTAGTATAACTAGCGTAATCACATCAATCAAACTCGTTAGCATATCTTGTCCGTTAATTTCTTTTTGTAGCGGTATTTGGTCTAACATCACCTGATGATGGAGTTAAACTCCGAAACGTCGGAATAAAATATTATATTACAAAGCTCAATCAACCCTGTGATCATTTAAGATGATTTTCATAATATTCTTATACGATGAGGCTTAGAGATAGTTCCTTTATACCTATTTTGAAAGATTCCATGTTAACAAAATGTTATCGAAGACGTCTTGTATACCGACAAAAATAAGGACGTACCAACAAACTCCGTTGTCCAAAGTGGCTCCCCCCTTGACTATACTTCTGGTTGAACACCATATAATTGCACGTTTTGTTCCTGATCACTTTGTCAATCTAGTGTGATTGTATAACCAATCCAAATGCACTTCCACAATTCTGCCGTGATTACTCAGTTTGTTTGGACATGAAGTCTGTGTGTCGTGGAAGTGTTCGTTGGTTTTGTCGTTACAGGTGCATCTTGTTGACATCAATGTTCCAGGAAAAATCAAATTTTGTGAGTCGGATGTACTTAGTCCTGGAGATCAGTTGACCACATTTGATACCCGTATGTATGACAGACATCAATTTATCATACGTTTACCGTGGCCAGGTTGAGGGTAGAATGGCTACTGATGAATTAATTAATTCCATTCATTGTTTCATGTCATTCGTTCATTCCTTCCGTTCGTTCAGTTCATTTCCTCATTATATTAGTCACTCGTGAATTAATTTATTAATTGATTAATTGTTTAAAGTGAGAACTAAGTGTATGCCTTTCATTGCCGCACATATCAGTGACTTGCATGAAATGTCTAACGCTGATGCGAAGGAAACTGACCTAATTCATACTAACATGAATGAAGCTCACCTACACTTAAAGTGTCTATGAAGTGAAAATTTAGTTTTTCTTACATGAAAGAACTCTTAAAATTATAGCGCAACATCTTTTACACTTTTTCCATATCTCACTTTGTTCTTGAGATATCAAGTGTTGTTGGATATGTAAATTACATCTTGTATACAACATAGTGAATAATGAGTTGCAAACAAATCACGCATGTATTTAAAATCGTTCTATTAAACCGCTAGAAACTTTGTCTGTTTAATATTATAAGGCAAGTACACCGACATTCACAGTTTCATGTGACATTGATCTATGACTTCAACAATATTACTAATTTTACAAGAACTCATGCACCGCGACGTATGGAAGGTGTCATTTACATATCAAACAAAATCTTATGTACAAAGTGTAAAAGATGTTGCTCGATAATTTCAAGAGTTCTTTCATATAAGAAAAACTTAATTTTCACTTCATATACACTTTAAGAGATCAAATCGTGCCATAATTTTACAGTGTAATGGTTGTTAACAGTGCTGTGCGGCACGCTATGGTAAATATTAGATACCCGATTGTTGGGAAATGTTGTGATAACTTTGTTCACGGTTGATGAATCAATTATTTCTGCTTTTGATAGGCTCGTTATAAATTTTATGCATAAGTTCCGCTTGTACCGGATATTCAGGAAAACAATTACACGTATTCGGATAGTTCAACATGTCGGAGCAGGACTTTTTTGTGGTGTAACTTGCACTTTTTTCTTCTCGTATTAATGATTAGAATGAAACTAAAAGGAAATAGAATTCTTTCTCTTTCAGAATTACTAAAAAAGCACTTTTGTGTTTGGTGAAATAACATTCATAATTCAACTTGTGGTACGCACTGTTCATATGAAGAATATTTTGCCGAACGCTCGTTGTACATGCAACTTTGGGAACTAGCTTCACCCAATTTCCACAAGCGGCTAAAACATAGACGTGTGTAAAGCTAAAAGAGATAAGATATTGTCGAAACTTTGAAATGGTGAGGCTGAAGTTTGAGCGAAGGTCTTTGGTCGGGGTTTTGTCGATTTGTAATGAAATATGAAAAATGAAAGAGTAGAATAATGAAGCCTCATGTCAAAAGAATATTGAATTAGTGGGAGTTAACATGCCAATATCTTTTTTGGAAATCTTTCAAATATAGCTCCGATGTTTCTGAATGTATAATTCAAAACATACCAAATGGATATCTGTGTTTGTATACTGTAATCCGAACACGCGGGATGTTGCAACACAACAGGTCGCTTGGGTACAACACACCTCATTTTATAATTTATGTTCATCGAAGGATCATTCGGTACCGACAAAAATTGTAAGCGTGATGACAAATCTCATAAATTCAAGAAAGTGGAAATGCAGCTGTACCTACCTGGTTATTAACTGTTACAATGTACGGTTTGTTCCTGACTGGTGTGTCAGTATGCTGTGATTGTACAACCAATTAAAATGCGTTTGCAGGACTCTGCCGTGATTTCTTATTTTGTCTGGTCACTTAAGTCTGTGTCGAAGAAGTCTTCCTTGATTTTGTCGTTATAGGTGCATCTTTTTGACATCGATATTCCAGGAAAAATCAAATTTTTCGAGTCGGATATTCTTAGTCCTGGAGATCGGTTGACCACGTTTGATACCCGTATGTATGACAGGCATAAATTTACTTAAGGTTTACCATGGTCGTGCAGACTGTATGATGTCTAATACATTCATCCAAACCCACTCAGTCACAAACTCTCATACTCACTCGCTCACTCACCCACTCACCCACTCACTCACTTATTCATTCCAATCCATTCAATCCTTCAACTATTAATAAATTAACTACTAGCTTCAAAGTAATAACTAAGTCTACGTCTTACATATTGCTGTACATATCATTGATGTGTATAAGATGTCTAAAGGCGATGCTGCAGGGAACAGCTTTTACCAACGATTCGTAATGCAAATTACGTTGTACAATAGATAACACATGTCGATCCAATCTAAATAACGTATATCATTAAGACTGCATTAATATACAAAAAAGGAATAAATCTGAGATGACGTGTAGGGTTAGGAAAGCTACCAAAATAACAAAGTTTGATGCTTAGTAGGATGACAATTGCACGTAAAATTTAACGTTCGTTCGTGTTCAATTTATGAAACGTTTGTCTTCAAACGTTTTATCAGGTGTAAAACCTCTTGCACGTGATCAAACGCATGCTGCCAATTGGAGAACATATCTATTGATATTTGAAGCTTTTGAGTTTTTGATAAAAACACTACCGTTAGTGTTTTAAACTCGACGTAAAGGAGAGTACTTAAGAAGTAAATTAGGATTGATGTTTAGACTTGATAAACATGTACTTTGAGAGTTTTTTTTTTTAAACGGCTTCAAGAACGGTTGTCATAGCAATTTCATTGAAATAATTTACATTCACAAGTTCGCCTCTGCAAAGTGTCAGAGAACCTTCAAGCTGTCACCTTTTTGACTTTGTTATCGAAAACTGTGACCTAGTTACTCACGTTTAGCCAGTTACTCTAGACGTTAATGCATTTATAGCAACTGAGAAACGTGGCCTTGATGCTCCTATTTCAATTCAACTTATGTCTTTTTCGTCGACATAGCGTACTGTAAAGTTGGTCTTGGCATCTGTTATGATATGCGTTTTGCAGAAATGGCCCAAGTATACGCAAAACAAGGTATGGTAAGTTAAAAAATAACAAATTTAGGACGGACGAAATATTTAAACGAGAGAAATAAGCTGCAGCTTACATCAACCGTGCCTTAGGCAAAATACAATAACGCTCGTGTAAACCAGTGACGAAGCAAAATGCGGAAGTGAATATTTAACTCTCCCCTCGCTGCAACTACACAGTTCAACAAACAAAATTAACGTGAGACCTCTATCGGTGATTGTACGTACCAAGTCCTCTGACGAGGAAGTTCCCTCGCTTTATTGTTAGACGGTCACACTGCCGTTCTTCGTCTTGGGCTTAAAATTAAGAAATGCCCTATAGGTTCCAATGGTTGGATTGCCTGATCCAAACACTTAGGATGTTGCGAGACTTCCAAATAGCGTAAAGAAAGTACGAACTGCTAGGCGAGAATTTACCTGTTAGGTATTTCTTTTATAACAACCGATAATAATTTGTTAACTTTATCAACACATTGATAAAGTGAGCAATTCTCCGAAAAAAACCATCAACTGCTTCACACGTAAAAACGCACAGTTGAATTTCAGAAATAAAGCTTCAGGCCAGTGTGAAACCGCGACCTCAAAGCGACCAAAGAACTGACACTCTTTCCGTAAAAACTCAACTTGTCAGATATATCGACAACCAGCTGTGCTACCACCACATGCTATTACAATCTCTCTTTACTAATGATGTCATCACTTAATACTATTTATTATACAATACTGCTGCAATCTCAATTATGATTGGTTAAAAATCTACAGACAATTATCGATGTCTCGTCACCTGCAAGACATCAAGAATTGTCTGTAGGTGACGTAACTGTTAATCTGACACAGAAATGGGTCTTTGTATGGCTTCCCCATAGACCTTTTTATAAAGATGGCGGCTTACGCGGAAACGAGACAAGTGGGTCAAAACAAGTTCAAGGTAAGCTCTTACATGGCCATCGACCGGGGAACCCCAGCTTTTAAACATATTTCACAGTTATTTGTGCACCCAAACGCAAAGATTTTCTCGCCGGCGGCCATGTAAGAGATTTTCCTGCATTTGTTTTGACCCACGAGCCCCGTTTCCGTACAGGTCGCCATCTTTATGAAAAAGGTCTATAAAACTCCCTAACGGCTTCTGCATTTATAATTGTATAATAAAACAGTTATTGGATTCGGCTTTCGCATGATATCAAGAATTATCCAGACCTCAGTCAATGTTATCTGTTGACCTTGGTCTGGATAATCCTGGATGTCATGCTCAGCCTCATCCAATAACTGTTAAATATAAGATCATGGCTTGCTTGTAACTTCACTATAGGATTGACAATGAGTTTGATGTAAAGATGAATTTTTTTCGACATTTGTTTTAGTTTTTACTTTCTGATTTATGCTGCATGCAACGTATGACATAGTTCAAACTACATACTAAAAACTCAAGAATGAGATAAGATCTGAAAGTCATGTAAAAGTCGATTTTCGTGATTTTAAGGGTTCTTCTGAATACAATCGTAATAAAATGTGAATGTTGTTGCCATAGTAACAATAGCGATGGAACTTTGGCATATTTTGATGATTCTCACAGTTATGGTACATTGTCGTCGGTTTTCTTCGATTAACTTTTTGACAAATTGGTGTCAAGATATATTTTTCACCAAAGAATAGCAAAATATTTGGGAAGGTTTTCAGAAATGATTTTTTGCTATAGCATTTGTGGATTTAAAATAAAAAGTGTGAAAATGAGAAAAATATAAGAAATTGGTCCATAAATCACATAGATTATATGTGAACTGATAGAGGGGATCCCGTGGTAGGTTCCATTCAAATGACCATAGGCAGGCAAGGACTTAAATCAAGACACAGACGTAGACTAAGAAACGGATACAGACATAGAAACGGTTGTAGACATACCCTCAACCCTTTCCTGCCCGAGGACTTCCCCCTTAATGAGTAAAATCGTCTGGCGTCAGCCAGAGGAAAATACTAAAGTCTCCATAGGTCACTGAGGACCTATACGGACAGGAAGTCAGGACGTGGTTAAAGCAAAAATGCCCCAAAACGTAAATTGGGGACAAGCACTGCTCCAGCAGCGTTTTAATTAATGGTATTGGAATAATTTTATTGTTTAAACCTCCATGTTCCCGAGGGATGTAAGATATTCCAGCTCCTTGTTGGAGTTTTTCTGATCCATAATTGATGACGGAAAGCAAGGAAAAGCCGACAGCGATCAAGCATCTTCAGTTACCATTGAGAACTATGTGTCATGTTCGCTCAACCATTTAATGTCCGAAGTACCAAGGTTAGCCTATCTCGCTGTCAATCAGGGGGCTTCGTTTCCCGTCAGGGATTATTCAGAAACCGTTTATGACTTTATAGGTCGGGAAGCGTTCCAGCCTGTAATCTACTTGTATGCTAACCTAAATTTTCTGAATTATGTCGGCTGTTTCTGTTTGATAGGTTGCAAACTTCTGTTTTACCCTGGTGCTTTTAACATGACAACTGGACCCGCCCATTGGGAACTTCTTATCAGAAGCAGGTAAGCTGTCCAAGAATACGTTGTGGTTTTCCTTAGAACAAACTGTTCGCTTACTCTAACTTCAAATAAACATACATATAAAAAAAGCGGTCGGCGGTTTACAAGGTAGATTTACTCTTTACCTCAGGATAGCTCCCTTTGACGCAGAAAATCGTTTGGAGTTCACCAGAGTAAAACTTGTATACTGTAAAAACCTATATTTGCATTCGTAGATAATAAGCTTAAACAATAAAGAATAATTGCTTTGATATTCAACTCTTCAGCGACTGAATGGTTTTTCATCTGTTCTTTGTTCTCTCTCTATGTTTGTATAGAAATCAAATTTGCTCTTTTGTTCTACATAGGGTCGGTAGCGACCGTTTTCGACGTGAAAGAGTTTTAATTATTCAGTAAAAAAATCTTATCGTAGCTACATGTTCGAATCTTGACTTGGAGACTTGTTAGCACACTCAACACGGAATCGAAAAATTCAAAATGTAGTCATTATTGTTTTAAAACTAAACGACTGAAAAATACTTTTGAATTCTTCTCCTTTTTCAGGGCCTTGGATAATCAGGTAAGCATTTAAATAGTTTTGAATACGCAGATCGTTGCTGCAAGACAACCTCATGACGTTAACAGCACGATTCCGCAAACACACCATTTTTTGTTAGTTGAAAATTGTTACTGATCGCATCAAATTTATACCAGGCCAAATCGAATCCTTAACATCAAATTTGCAAGATGTCAAAGCAAAATCCCAGTAGCTCAAATCAAACTTTTACGGCGTCAAATCAAATTCATAAGATGTCAAATAATTTTAGATCAACGTCAAATCAATTTTGGTCGACGTCAAATCAGTTTTGATTGACGTTAGATTAAATGCATAAAGTATCAAATTAAATAGACGAGGCATCAAAATTGGACAGATGCACAACATTTTACCGAGGAACTGCCGTAACTTTGAATAGTTATACTATTTATGTTAGTGTCACATTTAGTTTTGGCAGTTGCTTAAACCTTTTGAAGTGACTATGGGCTTTTTCTCTACAGATTTGCATGAGTTTCGTCTCACCTGAATTGTGTTTTTGCAATTTGATTGATCGATCCATTAAGAATTTAGATTTCATAATAAACACATTTGGTTTCACGATTTAAAATTTAAGTTTGACTTTTTATGCATTTGTTTTGACATTTTACGCAACTCATTTGAGATATTATCAAGTTGATGTGACGTCGTACGAATTTGATTTTTTTGATTTCCTGGGATTTTTCTTTGACATCTTCTGAATTTGAGTTGACGTCAGATGAATTTGCTCTGACTTATTTTGATATATACATCACAATAATGATAATCATCATTATCATATAGTGACCTCCGCTTAGGCAGTACATATGACGAACCTGCACCGTAGCTCACCATCTGAGTCGTGGTAGCTCAATGGTTAGAGCGTCTCACTGGTCATCAGAAGGTTGCGGGTTCGATTCCCGTCTAGGGCTCAGAAATCGTTTTTCTGAGAGAATGAGCTTGACGAACGTCCACCAGTCATCTGATATTTACCAAGCTCCCACATGAACTGAGTTCGTGTTCAACATTAAGTACATAAAGATATATATACTGTATATATATATATATATATGTATACATATCTATATAAAAACCATTAAAATTTTGTAACTTAGTTAAGTTAAAAAATTAAGCAAAATTTTTAAGATTATTTTTAAAAAGATATAATGATGATGATTCTTTTCCATAGCTCAAACTACATACTTAATAACTCAAGAATGATATGAGATATGAAAGTGATGTAAAACACGATCTTCGCGATTTTAGGTGTTCTCAATACAATCATAAAAACTGAGGTGAATTTTCGTTGCATAGATACTTTAGAAATGCTTTTTTAAAGCAAGTCTAAGGAGTCCATGAGAAGTTAAACATTCCTGATGAACATGATGCCCTTACGATTTTAATACACTCGGGCGATTAACGCCAAATTGCTGGCACACTAGTGTGGTGGAACGACGCATTCATTGCCTTAACAGGAGTTCAATCAAGCGTGTCAAAATCTATTTCAATTGTGACAAAACGCTTGGTTGTTTTGACCACTTTCACATCTCTCATAGTACAGTTCGTTTTGGCGGGTTCTTTGTAGAAAAACAAAGAATTTCCAGTTCACTAGACCATTAGCAGTGCTCCGACGAACTGGAAATTCTTTGTTTTTATACAAAGAACCCCCCAAACCGAACTGTATCATGGGAGATGTGAAAGTGGTCAATAGGTCGTTTAAAAACCATTGCCAGCGGACAATTTGAGGAAATACAGTAAGAAACATACTTCGAAGAACGGCATCTTGCAAACGAAATATTGGAGTTATAAAACAAGACGAAACTTATCACCGTGATAAGTTTCGTCTTGTTTTATAACTCAAGACTCAAGACGTTTTATAACTCATAACTTTTATAAAACAAGACGAAACTTATCACCGTGATAAGTTTCGTCTTGTCTTATAACTCGAATATTGGGTTTCCAAGATGCTGTTCTTCGGAGTATGTTTCTTACTGTATGTCGTTTAAGTTACCTTTGTGCGACCTTCAACATTATGCAGTTGATCTACGGAAAACTAACTCTGATTTAAATGTTTAAATAATGTTTCTCTGACTTTAACAGCTTTGAAGTAAGTATTGGCAGCAGTCTAACGGCATGTAAGAAATAAAAATAATATACTGAAGTATTATTATATGGCAACGTTCGTTTTCCGGTCTGTACGCAAAATGACGCACGCTGATTGGCTACCTAGCTGTGCTATAAATTTTTCATACTGACCGGCCAGCAGTTTTGAGGCAAGAAATTAGACGATTTTGACGATTTACATTTTCCGGCGATATAGTAAATTCCTTATTAACCTCGTTTGTTCGATCTTTACGGGAAAGTATTGGCCCTCGGAATTGTACAAAAACTACAGAATAGGTAATAGTAGGTAGGCAATAATATCCCAAAAAGCTCAAGCCTTCTAGGTGCTATATTATAGTTCGTTACCAGAGGGAATAATCCACTACGTGCATTTACTTTTCAGTGTTTTGGAATGTTTCAACAAAATTGTTATGGAAATTCAACAAATCTGTAAACAACCGTCACAAACTATAACATCCAGGGTAGCGAGTACCCAGCTGGGGTCAGTTGTTCAAAACCTGGATAACTTATCCGATGGATAAGTTGTAACGAGTGAGCAGCGTCATTCAAGCACCGAACAACCGAAGTTAAATTTTATGCACTGAATATGGAGATGTCCGTGGGATAGTTTTATTCGGCCGATAAAATTTATGTTTGGTTTTTCAATGAATTGACAATGCCGTTTTTCTAGTTCAAACTTATCCACCGGATAAGCTATCCAGGCTTTGAACAACCGACCCCAGATATCCTAGTCCGAATTTGTGTTTCGAAATCCAAGAAGAAGTTATTATTAATTTCATTTGGCATTCATATGGGTTGTTTTTCCCAATTTAATTTACTTTACTTTAATTTATATAATATAAATTAACTTAAGCTAGTTTGATTTAATCTAATATAATTTGATTTAATCTAATTTAATTTAATTTATATAGTTTAGTTTAGTTTAGTTTAATCCAATTTAAATAACAAATTAAATTATTAGATTTAATTAACTAATTCTATTAATCAATTAAGTTAATTTGGTAATTGTTTCTACAAAACATCATGGTAAGTTGATCTAGAAGCTCATTTACAAATAAATTCCGATGACTTAAGATATTTCTCCGATATTTTACGGATTTTCCCGCATGGCTTACGAGGACTTTTTTTAATTCAAGGTTTACGTGGCTTGTGCCTCTCCAGCAAGAGATGACGGAGCAAGTTATGTTGCTTGGGGACACAGTATGGTGGCAAGTCCTTGGTAAGTGCGACATTCACTCTACAACTCAAGAGTGTCTAGGGTTTGCACGTGTCAAGTACACAAATGGACCATCTTTTTCCCGTAGTTTCTGGATATACATACTTAGGCTGAACTCTTTCCTGTCGAAAATCCGTCCGACTTATGTTCTACATGTTAACAATGATAAAGCGTAACAAATCAGGGAAAAAATTAAACCATACGCCCAATGCTTATTTTTTAAGGAGGCTTATTTTCAGAAGACGTTGTTATCATTTGTTTTTTCAGTACTAATATGTTTACTGTATCATTTTCTTATTGTTTCATTTCAAGAGGTAAATTCACTTCATAGTCTACGTAACTGACACCAGTTTTAAAATCGTTTACGTGTATATGGAAGTTTAAATCGTACTTATGCGGCATCAGATGCCAGGAAGAAAGTTAAAAATCAACGATAAACTGAATTTGAAACCTGAGTTAGCCTGAATTGTTGTGCTGTTCAATTTTTTTAAGTTTGATACTCCTTTTCTCTTGTGTATCAGGGGTGATATTGTTGCTCAATGCAAGCTACAGGAGGAGATTGTGTATGCCCAAATTGGTAAGGTCTGAAAGTTCGGTCGTATACTAATAAAAGCTAGTATGACTGATATTTGATGGAAATTTAAGATCGCTTCCGCTGATATTAGTGTATATAGTAGATTTACCTTAGAAGACAACTCTTCCATCTTCAGTCTTCTTCTCCAGCTGATTAATATAAAGCCACTTAGATTACTTAAAGATCCACTACGACGGAAAAATCGTCTACCCTACTAAGATCTTATTTGAGATTGCAGTTGAAATAAGGAAGTATAGCGTTTTCTAGTTTGTCAATATCTCATCTCTTTCGAACATGGCAATTAGGTACCTTATCACGTCATTTCCTCAAGATCAACATATTAAAGTTCTCAGAATGAGAAAAACATCTAGAAGTAAGTAGTAGAATACATTGAAAGTTTGCCTGTTTATGGTAATGGGTAAAATACAGTTCAAAAAATAAACTAAATTTGCTAGTATCTTCACCGTCGAGCAGTGTACTACGGTGCAAGATCAGGAAGATTCGGACAAATGTAGATATTGTATTTCAAAGGTTTAGATTATCTTAATTTGAAGTAAGTATACAGAAGTGCAGATTTTAAATTTTGAGCTAAACTCAGTCAGGGACAATTTTGCCCTTCATCAATCCAAAAGCGATGCTCATTTGAGCGATTCGCATCTTCAACAGTGCTTTTCAAACTTCAGTAACGTCAATCAAATTTCAATAGCGCTGAAAGGAAATTCATTTTGAAGTTCAATAACGTCAATATAGAAAAAACATAAACATTTATGGAATTTCATTAGTGTCAATTAAAATTCAGTGT
>JBAHVQ010181899.1:0-16197 GCA_036872915.1 Nanipora kamurai | reverse complement strand
CCTAGCTCGCCATCTGAGTCGTAGTGGCTCAATGGTTAGAGCGTCTCACCGGTCATCAGAAGGTTGCGGGTTCGATTTCCGCCTAGGGCTCAGAAATCGTTTTTCTGAGGATACGAGCTTGACGAACGTCCCCTGTTCTAATATTTACCAAGCTCCCACATGAGCAGGCTTTCTGCTCTGTGTTTAAGAAACAATTTACTTCAAATAGAGATTCAATCAGCCTTCGTGATGGTGGGAAATTTCCAGGGGCCACATATATTGTGAAGGTGAATCGCTAAAAGTATATACAATTTAATTACCAAACGGTTTTCATGATTGGTTTCCGAGATGACGTACTTTTTCAGGAATTGCAACACATATCAAAACAATGTTCGTCTGCTCTTTATGAGAAAACAGGTTATGATTCAAAATGTGATTCCCGAATATCTCGCATGCATGTATCCTCTAAGCAAAATGACCGTTCAAGGGATATTATTTCAAGATATAATAATTGAGTGTAGAAACAGTTGCAGGATTTCCTTACGCGTCGCAACAGCTCCTTTGCTCATAATCAATTACAATACGGTGAATGGAAAGCTCGCGTCTGTGTATCCTATCATCCTTCATACAGTTTTAAGAGCAACACAATACCGAAGGCTTAGGGAGCTGCCGAAATTTAGACTATTGACAGTACTGACGTGTCAAGTGAACGCCTTCGTCTGAGTGAAACGAAAAGTGGTATTAATACTTGGCGAAGTTTTATTGGTAAAAAACGTCACGTCACACAAAGATGACTAATAACAAGCTAAATAATAAGATGTAAGCAATGGAAAGTCATCTATCTGCTGTTTTAAACATCGATTAGTAAACCGAAGGGGGGCGCAACCAGCAGAAGACTCAAAGGAACGGTAATACGTAAGAATTAAAATAAAGAAATACCTAAGGGAATGAACACTACAAGCTAATGTTTTTATCTGCCCATGCTAAACAAAATCATTAACTTGTAAACGGATAAATGACACAAACTTAACAAACTTAAATACAATCTGATGGAATAAATACAAAAAAACGTCGCTATTTTCATTTCCAACGTTCGGCAGTTCCTTAACTCTTTTGGCTTTTTCCATGTCCTTCAGCATTGCCTACATGGGATTCGATGTTTAAGTCATTATTTGGACAATCATAATACTAGTCCTGAACAGAACTGTTTATTTTAGCACTAACATGTAGAGTGTGGTTTTCTTGTACTGGCGGTTCGTGTACGTTGCTCTACCTCTTGGCAAAGTGCAACCTCGATCCCCTGGCTCTCTCCCACTCCCTTGTCGTCGAAAGAGAGAGAGACCCTGGTTGCAGCTGGTCACCTGACCACATTGCTTCAACAATACCTCAAGGAGGGTGGATTTCCGAAGCTGTTTTGTCAAAGTGGACAAAATTACTTGCATTTGTTTAGACATTTGTGCTGACAAGTGGCGACTCAACAACACTGTAATCTCTCACCCTAGCATATGCTAGATTTTGTCACAGCTACAATTTAAAACTTTGCCCTCCCTCCCCCTCAACCGTTTTTTTAACCACCAAGAATTTGGGTGGTTAGGTGACCTGCTACAACCTAGGTCTCTTTCTGGACGAGAAGGGAGAAGGGAGAGAGCCTGCGATCGAGGTTGGGCAAGGTGGTTGCTCCAGCTCTATGGATGCTGTTTGTTCTTACTCTGATGGCCTGGCAGTAACATGAATCAATATTTCCGTTTTACCATCCCTGCGACTGGTACAATGGTAATCTTGACCAATTTGATCTTGTGTCGCCACACGTAATCAAATGGTCTATTGCATTTTATTTTTTTTCTAAAAAATAAAAGAAAGTTGAAAAATAAGAAATTGAAAAAAATTAGTTCAATTGCATGGTTTTTCTGATATTGATTTACGTACGTCGTAACATAGGAGTTCATATTTTGGCTCTAAACTTTTTTTCTAAACGAGTGCTAGACTGTATGCAGTCGTATTATTCAGTTTTGTAACGGGCATGGTGTGGTGTGGTGTGGTGTGGTATGGTATGGTATGGTATGGTATTGTATGGTATGGTATGGTATGGTATAGTATAGTATGGTAAAGTATGGTATGTAGGTTGGGTAGAGTAGAGTTGGTTATGGTATTATACAATATCAGCACAAGTATTAAACAGAATATGTAATACTGACCATCGACAACGAAATTTATATTAAGACAAGATAATATAAAGAAACATATTTCTAAAACGATTAGTTTCTTCCTACAGATGTTTTTAACTATATCTGAAAATATTTTGTATATTTATTTTTACTTTCTTTAAATTGTTGTTGGTTTTCGATTTCGTCGTTAGGTTACCTAATAAACTCGTACTTACTACGATCGCCCCCGTTGTTGACGTTCGTATCTTACAAAAAAGTGTCAGAGAACTTCACGATAACACGAAATCTTTATTCATAGACAACGAAACTTATTTACAATTATATTACAAAAGGTCAAATGTCAATTATAGTCATGTGACTCCTCGATGAGTCATCGCTAATTAAATAAAGAATGTGAACTTTCTTGACAGGTTATTTTTCCATACAACACTGCATGGTTGTAATCAATAGTTGGTACAAAAACACCATGAAGGAAATATTGGTATAGGTATTAAATATAGCAGCATTAGAAGACCCATCAGAGTGACAGAGAGAAGCCTGGCTTTCACCCCTCTTAAAATGCTATGAAAGGGAAGGCCATTCACTTGTAGGAGTAAGCTAGTTTCAAGTCGCAAAAGGACGGGAATTCTGTTTATTATTGGCCATCATATTTTTACATTATGTGATTTCAACCTTGTCAACTCTGCTCCGCCAAGGCGAAGGCAATTTTTGCTGGTAAACTAGGATTTAATAAAGTCTGTGTCCCGATATAGATATAGGATTTTTACATAAATGTGCATGGACTTAAGAAACTCCAAGATATTGATTGTTTTTGCCATGTCTCCAGTTTCGATACGGGCAGTCTCCTATCGGAGGGGTCGGCACAGTGAGCCACCGACCTTAACCTAAGCTTTTCGTTATCTGAACAGTCAAAGATCAGTGAAATGATCAATCGATCGATAGTTTCAAGTTAGGGTTAGATGCAGAAAAACGGTAGTAAGTGGTTAAATGGTTGTCATAAAGGGTAACAAATGTGATGGGTAATGCTGAGGACTTCTGAATATTGATCATGAATAATTTCTACGTTGGCGATGGTTTATCTTCCTGTACAGATCCTATTTCAGCTGTCTAGTATTTTGACTATAAACACAGCAGTTTTGATGTGAAACGTCATTTGCGACATGTTTCGGAGTGTACTACTTCCTTCTTCAGGCAATTATTAAAGTTGATAGTTAGGCTGAGTTTGATAGATAAATTTAAGGTAAGATGATCCTTTTGTTTATTGAATTCCGATTTGGTATGTTGTATGTAATATCCTTAATAGTTCTTGATCTACGAAAACTTGAAAAACTGTGGATGTAGGGAAAGAAAGCAGTACAGGATTTAAATTATCTCAAAAACTGTAAGTTATTCAACGTATTCCCAAATTTTGTCTCTTTAAAATACCAATGACAAGCAATCGTGATATCATCATCGTTCGTAAAAGACTACTACGCAATGCAATCACTCGAAGGAGCAAAGAAAAGGAAAAACTTGGAAATGAGTTACGCCACAAAACTGAAGATCTACGAAGTATTATGTGCAGTGTTGATTGGTATATAGTACAAATTTAAATTAAAAAGAACATTTCAAAAAGAATTGAAAGCATAATTAAAACACAAGGAAAGAAATTGAAGAAGTTAACAAAAAACATTACTCTACCCTTTACTTTTACCTCATTAGGACACTATTACTAACCTTTCTCCTTATGAACTCTCTGATGACGCGAAGAAAATCCTGGAAAATGTCCCCTCTTTTGCAATTCAACCGCCTTACATTAAGACGTCTGATGTAGTTCGCACGTTTGAACAAATTTAGCTTTTTTCTTTCCAAAGTACCCAAAGACGAGAACGACATGGGGATATTGAAATCTCAACTATCACATCTTGCAAACACATACATAAACCGTTATAAACCTTCTCTCACCGATCTCAAGACATACAAAATTCTCAAAAATTTAAAGAACAACCAAAGTATAGTAGTTGTGAAACCTGATTAGGGAAACGGTGTGGTCATATTGAATAAGAAACAATATGAAGAATGGATTTATAAAACGACTGCAAATGCCTCTGCAACTCAATCTGCTTCTAATTTCTGGACACTTCTTCTACAAAATATCAACTTAAAATAAAGGGAAAATATTACATCCAACATACTAAACCGGAACTCAATAAACAACAGGATACATTATTACTATTATTTCTTACATTCTGATTTGACTCCTACTGATTTAGTTCTAATTTCAATAATTCAAAATATATTTCGTTGCAAGTGACAGCAACAATTTAAGGGTCATCAAACTCAGCCTAACTGTCAACTTTAATAATTGCCTGAAGGAGGACGTAGTATACTCCGAAACATGTAAATAACGTTTCAGATCAAAACTGCTGTGTTTATAGTCAAAATACTAGACAGCTGAAACAGGATCTGTACAGGAAGATAAACCATCGACAACGTAGAAATTATTCATGATCAATATTCAGAAGTCTTCAGCATTATCCATCAGATTTCAGTTCAACAGTGTTCTGTTTATAGTCCAAATATTATGCCAATTTATATTACGAATATTATATTTGAAATGACGAATCTTTTGAGTCCTGACAGCTATTATTTAACAAATTTTACGTCAAATAGCTAGCACACAGGATGCATCCTGTTTAATCTTCCGGCGGAGAAAAGATCTTTGTCGGACGTAAATCTCGCAGAACATCAACTGCTCGAAGGAGAGTTCTGGGAGTCCACTGCTTTGTGAAAACAGACAAAATAGGATTCGAAATCGGATATTTAAGACGCTCAGGAACTAAGTGCGGGAGATTGTCCACCTTTGCTCCGTATATGCCTCACTCCGGTTGGCCACGTAAATGTGACGTTTTCTGCAAGAACAACGATACAAGATTTATGGAAGGCAAAGGTTAACTGAAATGATCTGTTAAATCCCCGAACGTAACGGAGATGATCCAATTGTAAGAATCAATTGCCATTTGTAGGCCTGATCTGCTAGATACAATTGTCGCACAGAATTGTTTGTCCTGATGTATACCATTCAGTCGTACGAGTCTTCAAGAAATATCGGAACATTCTTGAGCCAGTACCAAGAAGGAATTGTGCTGTTAAGGGTCGACTGGGTACGTCAAGATGAACAGTTGGATACGACAATCGCAATCGTTTAGATTTGGACTCTTGAACATCCCGTGTCCCTCTCTGCTGTTTCTTTCTGAGACTGTCATATCGGAATGTCACATGCGGCATCACCACTTCTCAGGCGCTTTAGAAGTCGGCCCGCTTGGTATGTGCTCATATTTGCGAAGTTAACATCGAAATGGCATTATACGTTGTGTTTACGTGTCGTGTGAGTCATGGAATGCTCCAGCCTAATCTACAAGCATTCCAGGACTGAAGCTACGCCTGGTGTCCTAGCCCACACATAAAAAAAAGCAAACAAAACAAAACAACCAGAACCAACAGCCGGATAAGATATGAAACGCACGTGATTTCAACTCGGATCATTTGCGTGTTGCACAATATTAATAAACAGACACATCAGATTCTAAAAGATGTAGTGACATAATTTATCATTATTGTTATTATTTCAGTTTAATACAGCTTATAGGTCTCTTTGCCGGCAAGAGTCTTAATCCTTTCCTTAATATCTAAGCTGATCCCTGCCAGCAAGTTTCACAAACAGTATCTCCGCACACCACAGTTCTTGCACTCACAGTTACTAGGGCACCAATACTTGTAGGACGACCATCAATTCTCTACAATTCCACAGGTTCTTGAGTTCTTTCTTCAGATCCTGGTACCTCTCTATCTCCACTGTTCTTTTCCATATTCTCTTGTGTCAAAGGGGCATCCGTTGTCAATTATCTCACATGTTCTGTTATTATTATTCTTTTTTGCCCAAAGAAGAGCTTCACGTGACAGAAGCGGTAGTATCAGAAACGCTAAAACATGGTACGAAGAAAAACAATCGTATTTCCTTGCTTTTCATTGGTCAAGATGGTGTAGGAAAAACGTCTCTGAAGAAAAGCCTTCTGGGTGAAGAGTCAGATGAAAAAGAACCGAGTACTGTTGGTATTGAATTCGATGTTATAGAAGTCAATAATAATGATAAATCCAAGCCTTGGAAGCGTGCTGCAGATGATCAATTCATAGCATCTGAAGAATACGTTGATGGTGTCCTTGGAAGGGAAATAGCCAGGAAAATAGCGGAAAATAAAGATTGGTCTAAACAAGGCGGAGGCGGAACTGGAGGTAAAGATGAAGATGCAGCTGGAGCTGGAGCTGGAGCTGGAGCTGGAGCTGGAGCTGGAGCTGGAATTGGAGCTGAAGCTGGAGCTGGTGCTGGAGCCGGCGCTGGTGCTGGAGCTGGTGCTGGTGCTGGAGCTGGTGCTGGTGCCGGAGCTGAAGATAAAGCGGGAGGTGACAACCGCAGCCACCGATATGGACATAGAAAGGACGACGAAAGAAATACCGACACCCAGAAAAGTGTGAAAGATCAATTTAAATATCACATATCAGACGAATTAAAACGTCAGATTGAAGATCGAATGAAAAATGTTGAAAATTATCGTGATGATACCATGGACAAAATAAGATTCATGATGGGAGACGTTGCTGGACAGTCTGTGTTTTACGATGTGCATTCAATAATGCTGAGGTTAAGAACAATATTCCTTCTTGTTATCGATCTGTCGAAGCCCCTTGACGACGAGGCACAACCAACGTTTGTGGACGAGGGAACGAAGGAAGAAAAACAACTGGGCAACCCTCTGCGAGAGACAAATTTGGACTATGTGACGAGATGGATGGCAGCTCTGCGTAATCTGAATCCATGCAATGAAGAGGATGGAAAAAAGAATGCTCAAAGTTTAAATCTGCCGAAAACCGTTTTAGTTTATACCAAACCTGATAAGCTGACCGGTCACGAAGAAGTGGAGCAGAAGCTGAAAAAAGCCACTAAAGTTCTTGAGAAGACCCTGGGACGTATTGGTTGTGAATCGCTTATCGTCGCTAAGTATGTTATCAAGAACATGAAGCCAAGAAATGCTGATGAAGAAGGTGAACTCAAAGCCCTACGAACAAAAATCTTTGAAACAGCGCAAGATATTTTAAAAAGTCAAGAAAAAACCCCCGTGAACTGGCTAATGTTAGAACGAGCTCTAGATGCCGTGAGAAGGTCAGATGACCGGAAAGATTGCCCGTATATCACGCTTGATGAAGCTCGAGAACTTGATAAAAAACAGTCTAAGGTGATCAAAACGTTCAACGAGGCAATGAAGTTCTTTCACGACGAGAACATTGTCGTTCATTTTCACGATGATCCGGCTCTAAAGGACCTGGTTGTTCTTGACTCAGCGTGGCTTGTGAAGCTATTTACCGAAGTACTCACCGTTGCTCCCGATCGTTCGTGTCCTGCAAGTCATTCTCTTGCATGGGAAAACTTGACGGAGAAAGGCGAGTTATCCTTCGAAAAACTTCCCAACCCGTTGGTAAAACAGAGTGAAAAGAAAGCGTTGAAAGATATGATGGTTAGGGTGGGTTTAATCTGCCGTTGGAGAGATGATGTCTACCTGGTTCCATCCATGGTGACAAAAAGAAGAGACGAGAACGACATTCAAGACATGTTGTCGTCCTGTTTGCAGCCGTCACTATACGTTGATTTTGAAAGAGATGCCATTCCACTTGGACTTTTCACGCGTTTCCTGGTAGAATTACTTAAATGGGCCCGAGGTTACCTTGAAGACGATGACGTGGAAATGCCTGAATTTTTGTGCAATTACTGCCGTATTTTCAAGAGAGAAAATAGCATTGAGTATTCCATGATTTTGGTCCGACGTGTGTCTAGAATCCGGGTAGCAATATCAGGTAAGAACCTGTCTGATGTTTTGCTGTTTGGGGAAGGGTCGTTTAAATGTAATGCTTTTCTGAATGAATAGACCTGGCAGTTTGAAGATGTCCTGTTTCTGTATTTCTTTTTAGTTGATGATGTTGTTAAAGATAAGTGGAATAATATTGCAGGGAGTGTATTGTCCACCCTTCGTGATGCAATGCAGAAAATTCAGTCTACTAGCCCAAGCTTTCAAGGGATGAGATATAATTTTGGCCTGGCGTGTGACCTTTGCCGTGACGAAAAGACGCGATGTTTCCGTCATGGAAAAGAAGCTTGCACTGACGACGACTGCGTGCACATCCAAAGTCTTGAATGCTTAAAGAAAAACCGTACTGTCTGCAAAAGAAATCTTGGTGGTAAAACAAACTGTTCGAAGCTCCATGAAACATTTTGGGTACAACAAGCAGGTAAAACCTGATTTTCTTGCTCGTTTCACAATGAAAACTGTTGCATAATATTAGCACAAAATTCTGAGTAAAATATGTATCCACAGTACATACCACTATTTAATGCGTAAAGTTCACGCAAAAAAGTTAGCTAAATATACTCAAGTAAAATGCATCCACAGTAACACACAAACTTTTTAAACACAATAACAAGTGTTCATCTACCACACTATAGATTGTGTAAAATAAACCACTCAAACGTCGAGTAAATTAACTTGAGCTTTTGCGCAAACATTTACACCAGATTTTTGCCATTGCATATGAATTAAGTAAATACTTAAAGTTTACACGAGAACTCCAGTAAAGTTGCACACTTCGCCAGTTTAAACAATAGCAAGTAGTGATTATACACCCCAGCTTTGGTAAAAAGAAAATTATATTAGCGTTTTGTAAATTAACGCAAGTGTTTGAGTAAATATTTATAATGAATTTTGTGTAACGTTCGTGTTGTTCACGAAATTCTGTGTTAGCTCTACACGGAATACAATGTTGAAAATTTACCGCTATAATCCCAGTGGGCTCCCCACGTCGTTTCGACGTTGAATTCTGGTCGGAAGCACGTCGCGACGGTGATCGACCTCATTTCAACGTTGTTTCGACGTCGTTTTACCGACGTTTAATCAACGTCAGGAATTCAACGTTGTTTCGGCGTCGAAACTAGCGTCCCAGCGGACACGCGACGCCATTTCGAGGTCAAATTTAGGTTGAAATTCAGTCGCCACGTCAATCGACCTGATATCGATATTATCTCGACGTCGTCTTGTCGACGTAGCATCGACGTCCGTAACTAACGTCGTTTTGACGTAGAATTTAGGCTGAAATCAGGTTGCGACGACGACCGACCTGATATCGACGTTATTTCGACGTGGTCGTGTCGACGTAGCATCGACGTCAGTAACTAACATTGTTTCGATGTCGAATCTAAGTTGATTTGATGTCCAAATCTGACGTTGATTGACGAACAAAAATCGTCGTCGTTTCAACGTTGCAGTTCTGACAATATATTTTGCAGTCAAAAAAACGACCAAATTTATCATATTCAGTTGTAACTAGATTCGTCAGGTATAAAGGTCGGCGTTTGAAACGTGGTCTTGACTATTTAAAATAAACAACCAACTCAGCACTTAATCAAGGCTCAAATCAACAGTTTATTGTTCGTAAAAATGTTTCGTAACGAAATATATACGAAAGTAAAGTTTCGTTCACGGTATTTACTAGTATTAATTCATTTAAGTAATGTAGTTTACGTACTCTTTGTAAAGTCAAAATGGACTACATTTTACGATTTATGAATTAAAATCCTGGTTTGATGGCATGATCAACTTTTGAATTTAGTTGCGTCATTTATGAATTTCAACTAATCAGACGAAGGTTACGTATCGCTTGGTTGAGCAGCGCAGAAGTAGAACTGTCTTTGCAGAGGTCCTCCTGCAACATCAGTCAATCAGAAAATCAGAAATTTGGTCAGAAATTCGGAATTTTGATGCGGCCAAGCTATGAAGCTATCCTTAATCCGTCCTTTTTTGAAGTTATAGTGGAGATGTTGAGATTCAAAACTTTTAAGTAATGGATTTCGATAAGCTAGACCACATTTCTTTACCAGCTGACTTTGTTTGATGAGATGCAACTTCTCATACTATGCGTCGTCAGAGCGATTCTGGCTTCAGCCTTTGATCTAATGCACAGAGATTCTCTTTTGTTTGGCCTTATCGTCGCTTTGGTTTTGGAGCCCTTGGAAAGGAAACGTTGCATCTCTAGGAATTATGATGATTATCGGTTTCTGTTCAATATATTCAAATAAACTGGAATCTGGAGAACTAGGAAGTCAAACTTAAAAAGTGGATCAGTACCAAATTGCAACGAAGACTTGATATTCCCTTTGACGTTATTAGTGTGTTTCAGTGATTGTATCATCAACAAAAAAGCTGTTAGTTCCTAATGCGATATTTGTTGACTTAGTCGAATTTCTTGGGACAATTTTATGAACAATAGTAACAGTTGAAATAAAAATTTTGTCTCTTAACTTCGAATCGACGTCAAAGGCGACGTCGTTTTGTCCACTGGGATTATGTTATCTAAACTCAAATATTTGAGTTAAATAATGACTTTAAACAGCTGTTTGAATTTCGCAAATGCACTTTTTGCAGTGTTTCTGTTAGTAGGGAGGCGCAAACGTTCTTTTTAATTTTTTAATTTAATTTTTTTACGTTTAATTTTTTTAACGCTTTGACATTGCTGCATGGATTTAATTTGGGGGAAAGTACAGATCAGTCCTTGGCTTAGTTATCTAAGCCTGTGTAGCTGGCAGTTTTAAGGGGAGGAAGGAACTAGACGGCAAGCAGAAAAACCGCCTGCAGCAAAACCATTATTTTTTGAATTATCCGTCCACTGGTGAACGGAAAATACTGATTGGCTTACAATTTATCAACTGTCAATCGATCAATTGGTTGAAACTAATTATTTCTGCAAAGTAAACAAATCGAGCTGAAGTATCAATTTCAAACATCGAACAAAATAATAATCCCTTAGTGTTATGCTTTCGTCGAATTTCGATGGCAATAGAGTTGTAGAGTCATCATAGAACTTCAAACTCCTCCGTTGGTACTATGTACCTCAGATCGCAGCTGAAGGTACTTCCGTTATTTCTCGACGAAATAAAATACTTTGAGAAAATAATACCGCTTCTTTCGTTGCTACTCATGCAACATCAGAGTTTGTGAATAACTTATTACAGATTTTGACTTAAATAACGGCTATTTACAAAAAGCAGAAGTGACAAAACCATGTAGGGCAGAGCGTGTTGTGTGCAGAGAATGGCTGTAGAGGTGAGGAAAAAGCCTCCAAATTACTCTAAAGCAAAGGGTCGTATGTTGGAGTTAAGTGAAGGACTAATTTTATTGATAAGTAAACTTTCTCTAAGTAAAAGTTCAAAGCAAGAGGAGGAGGAGGAGCTCAAGATCGAGAATTGCTGAAAAGAAATAGATGGCCAGTTTCTTTTATGATGTGCAAACACACCAGGCAATATGGTGACCGAAAGTGCAAATGGCAAGAAATTTCGGGACATTTTCTTTTATACTCGTAGTTCAATTTAATTCGAAATTCAATTCATGGTTTAGTCCCATATCATCCAATATATTGTCAGACACATTATTTTTGCAGCATTTTTGCAGTATTTTTGCAATTTTTAATCAATTACTAATTAATCTATTGATTTTTTAAGAGAGAGTACACTCAGACAAGACAACTCATGGATTAAGTGTACCAGGTGCTAGTAGAACATCACTTTCAGGTACATATTCAAACTTATTGTCACGAGGAGACTTGTTTACTGAAGTACATCACAGCAAGTTATGTGCAATTGCGTTATGAAACCAAAAGTGTAGAGCTTAGATGTTGTTAAGACTGGCAGTGTAAATGAAAAGGGTAATCCGGTCTGAAATTACAGCTCGGCCAAACACGTTGAGAAAATCCCCGATTATGTGAAAAGTTAACCAAACCTAAAATTTTGCCGTGATAAGGTGGTGTGATACTTTGCATAGTTTCCGCACTTCTGTCAACTTTTCCGTCTGGGCTGAAATTTACTTGCCCGATTACAAGGTATTTTTCAAACCAGTCAACCGACCAGCCCATTGAGCTCAAGCCAAGAATTTTAGTCAAGGTTGAAGAGTTGTCATGTAATACCCAAGATAATTGATTTGCCTTACGGGGCTGAGATTTAGAGCCCAGGTAGAAATTCTCGGTGTAATCAGCCATTAAGATTTTATGAAACAATCATACAAGCGTCTGTTTGATTTTGATAGGAGTGGATAGAAAACAATCTCCACCAGTCCGTCTCCGAATGGAAGAAATTGTGCTAATAGCACGAAGAATTTCCAACACATGGGTCGACCTTGCCTACCTCACGAAGAAGTTTGATTGTCATGACGTTGAGGACATCATATGTTCCCGGTGTAATGAAGATGAAAGTAAAAAAGCTCGTGATATGCTTATGAAATACAACGAGAGAGGAGGAACTAGGCAAAAACTAGCTGACGCGTTGAAGAAGCTTAACATGTTTTCTCTGTCTCAAGATGTGGTTTCTGGACGATTTATCGATAATGATTAGTAAATCAGGCTTGAAGTGTATATACATACACCTCAAAACTTCTATTTTCTCCAAAGTCAGGCATTTTATGGCCCGTCACAGTCATGAAAAACACCACCATTTTGGTACACAACTGAGGAGAATACGCCTACTTAGATGTCACAAAGTAATTTACATGGGTTTTTTCCAAAGAATAACCGTCATCTAAATTAGTTTATGACGTCTAAGTAGGTATAGACCAATTCTCCTCACAACCTCGATTATGAATAGGAATGGCGGGGTTTTTTCATGACTTTAACGAGCCATAAAATCTCTGGGTTCGGAAAAAAAAAAACAGGACAAAAAGAAATTTGTGGTGGTATACACTTGAACGGTGTTGGGACGTATTCCGTTGCTAATCTTCAATTGCAAAGACTGTTCATTTTGCAGCGAACTTATTTTAAAACGGGATTCCAGGTTTAGGGAATTACCAAGGTATTGCATGTGTGCAATATGTAGGCAAAGTTTTTAGTTGCGTGACGTGATCGGGTGACGTCATTTCAACGTCATCAAAAAAACGTCTAATTTTTGCAATTATTAACATTATGCTATATTTTTGAATGTCATCTAAACCAGAGCTGGTACATACAAAAAATCTATGCATGTGATTATTCAGTAATTTTGACGAAGTTGTTATAGTTTTAGTGAATTTTTTAGGCATTTTATAAAAAGAAATTTTGCTAGCTAAGGTATCTTTCAAGTATACTTAATGCGTGAATAATTTTTGCGGAAGGACAGTCGAGATTCTAATAGCAATTTTAACCTTATCTAGACTGATGGGGGTCGGAAAGTACCCGCGCCAACTTTAGATGTTTATATCTCAATAACCATTACAGCTAACGCTCTGAAATTTTTGGGATTTTTCCTAAAAATATCTTGTCTTTATGGCTGGAGAAAATAATAAAAAGACGTTATGCAAAAAAGTAGTACAGAGTATTTCTGAACACCAACTGATACTAAATTTTGACCGCACATTTTCATTGTAATAGTCAAAATGAAAATTAGCAAGTCTTGAGGAAGAGAAACTACTTTGGACATGGTTTTACGCTACTCTGTCTTGAAAAGTTTTGAACGTAGCTTACAAAAGCTATCGTTCATGACCTAACGTTTCAACACTCCTGTCTAGTGTCTTCTAATGTCGGATTATTCACCTGGCTTCGTGACATGTTTGTGGAAGTTGATCGTCCAGGTTAGCGTAGTCTTGAGAATGTTGGTAGAAGTGACTGGACGATCAACTTCCACAAACATGTCATGATTCTCCCAGGTTCAAACCATTTACTTTATCACCTGGCTTCGTTGGGAATTTGTTTCCATAGAAACTACTTTATTGATATATTAACTTCACTTCACTTCAAATTAACATAACAACCAGAAACAATCAGTTACTTTGCTAATACCGAGACGGACAAAGTTACAATTTCAAATTACGCGCCAAAATTGTCCGTTTGCCCCCTGGGAGGACTAGTACTTGCAAAATGGTCTATTCTTAAAAATTTGAAGCTCTTACTACTATTGACGTCCTAATGATGTCACAATTTATTGCCATGACAACAAGATCGCAACGTATGTTCGAATTTAGCATGCCATCCTGTAAAAATCTCATTGTTACACATACAATATTTTGGGAGATATTGACCGTGGGCACTTCTCCCACGCCAACCCCAAAGACCAAAATGAACCCAGTCTAGTTAGGATTAAAAATAAAGTGCCTTAGAAACATACGCAAATAACAGGATATTTTGCTTTTTCGATGAGGTAATTATGACGTCACAGCAACACTTCATCAAACAGCAACTTTACCCACATATACGGCGTACACGTTTTCGTAGTTGGTTCTCATGTAACTGAAAAACTCATGAGAAAAACACAAAGGAAATCACTCCAGAGTTGTGGTTTAGCTAACTGCGGAAAAAATTACAAATTCAGCCAGCTTTCACCTCGATTGTTTTTTCAAATAGTGATTCTTTGGAGGTGCAATGTCACACGCTCGAAAGTCGTGTTTCATCAGATATCCAAACACCTCGAAGTTTGTAACAAACCTCGGCTACAGCCTTATTTTTCAACAAAATTCTTGATATTTTGATATCCTGATGAAACTCTCCTTCTCGTGTATATTACTTGCTTGGCAGCATATGAATGTCCATAAAACCAAATACATCTGAACATATGATCTGAACGCCCTTAATAGCTTATATTCTCAAATTGTTTTTATTACTATAATTGGATTAAAAAAGGAGCTGTCAGGGATATCCATGATGTTTGGTCAAATTTGAGCACATTATACGGATCCGTGTTAATCTTTAAGCCGTTGCAACTGTAAAAGTGACATGTCACGTGCAATGGTCCCAATTCTGTAAAATTAGAGAAAAATTATGCCAGAATTTTCAGGTTATGCTCCAAACTTTTAAAAATGTGCTCCCAAAATAACAACATTTCTGGGTAAAAGTGCAAACTATGCAGCATTGAAACAAGAACAAGAATTTCAGTTTTAAACATATTCCTTTTGAATTGCATGGAGCCTAACACAATAATAGAAATTTAAAACGAGTCAGAAGGCTGAGTGTCATCATATTCTAAATAATGAAAGTATACAAAAGCCAAAAATGGGAACCTATCACAATTACTTTAAAGAAACGAGCATATCTCGTTTTGCGATGAGGCTTTGCATTGTATAACCCAAAATACTTACCCGAGTTTTTCAAAATCAGTCACAATTATAGATATAGTTTAAGAAGCAATGACAGGAAACTTTTCATCGACAAACCCAATACCAACGTCCGATAAGTTTTTCATATCGAGGAGCTGTGTTCTTAAACATGTTTTTTACTTGAAATTGTCGATAAATATCAACAACTTTCTGTTCAATAATTCAAAAAACATTAACAAATACTGTAACATAGAGAAAAATGCATCGACTCTTCAAGCGGCGTAAGTAGCTATCCTAATATTGTAAGTATTATATATATTTGTTTAGTGCATCGTAATATTAGTATATGTATAGGTAACTTATTGTAATTTTTTAGAAGTGTATTACTGTAGTATAGAAATCCTGTAAAGTTTTATGTAAATAGCAAGCACGACCCTTTGAAAACCAGGAGACTGAATGTTCAAATTAATTTTAAGTTTAAATAAATAGACTAATAAATAAAAAATGAATAGAAGCTATGACCGAAATTGAAAAGACTAAAAAAGTTTTATTTTAGCGTGTAATACGGAAAATTCTGGAATCTGGGGTCAGTTGCATAAAGTTTAACACTCGGTCGTATTGTGAACATCTGACGTTAAAACAATGAGTTTCAATAAATTGAACGACGGACCTCAAAAGTAAAGCCCTGGTCAAACGGCGAATGGTAGTCGTCTATCATCATCGATGATGCTAAGTGATAGTTAAAACTCTCGCTCCCGATAGGTCACCAACTATAATCGACTATCATGGACTACCATTCACTTTAAGCATGTTCAAATTTTCTTTATAATATAACATTTATAGTACGCGCGTGCTGATTGGCCGAAAAGCGTGTTTCTATAACTGTATAGAAACATGGAAATTTTCCCGCCTCGAATAATGTAATG
>JBAHVQ010181888.1:0-16202 GCA_036872915.1 Nanipora kamurai | reverse complement strand
AATGGCACACTCGTTGAGGGTAACTTGTGCTACGAAACTTTTTCAAACGGGTGCGGAGGAGAAAATTATTCGTGAGAAGACGGGTCATAGATCAGATGCACTTTTTCGTTACGAAAATCCGACAGAAAAGCAGATCGAAAATTCAGATAGGTTAGCTACATCAACCAGCAATGCTCGTGAAAGTGAAAATTGGTTTTGCGATGAAACAGGAGTTTGAAGAAATTCTAACTCGAATAATGCGCAAATATGAGGGAGAAGGGTCGTCAGCTGGGTTGGTCTTGTTTAAAGATGTATACTGATGATTTATTAATGAGTTCTGTATCACCTATACAGACACCGATGATTTATTAACGAGTTCTGTATCACATGTACAGACACTGACGTTTTATTAATCAATTCTGTACCATGGTACACAGACATTGATTAAACCTTAATTTGTTTTGTGTTTTCCTTATAAATTATTAATGAGTTTTAGAATAATGGCTTCAAAAACGAACCCATCAACACGCCAATCTGCGAAGAAAGTCTGAAAATTAATGCTTTCTAAGGCGAGAAAATTCGACCAGATAAACGAGCGTATCTTTATCACATATAAAGATACGACACGGTTATGATTTTCCTTTGTGTTTTCCTCGTGAATTATTAATGAGTTTTCGAATAATATTTAAACAACACGCTTTAATGATTAAACGCTAACGCTGTCATTGGATGATTGCTTCAATATTAAAAAAATACATTGTTCTCACCCTGCACAAGTTTGCATAAAGGTGAACAAAAAGATAGAACGAAGAGTTTTGCAGAATTTCCAGACCATGTATGGATTGACTATGAGCAAACCAAAGAAAGCTGAAAACCACGAGATTTTTAATAATTCAAAACAAAAACATTCGGACCTCGTACCAAACCAAGAGATTCTCTAAATCTTTATAAGATATAACATCGGGACACATGATATCGCGTCCGCTGTTGAAGTAATTACTAGAAAGCGTACCGTATCTACTCGAAAAACTACCTCAGTGCCTATTAAACTTTAAGGGTTATTTTTTCATTTCGCACTTATTCAAGGGGACGCTTATTAAATCTCATTCAAAAATGAGGAAAACACAATGGAGAATCATAACCATGTCGTATCTTAATATGTCAAAGACATGGCCTTTTTTCTCGTCGAATTCCTTTGCTTAGAAAAATCCATTCTCAAACTTTCGTCGTCAAATAGCGTTAAAAGAGGGCTATTTTTGAATTTGTTCGTGAAAACTCGTAGTACGTATTTTATTAGACTTGCCGCAAGTCTCTCGTTTATCGCTACCGCGCGAGTGAAGCACGCGGGTTGGAGGCGAGGAAGAAAACGAGAGAATTGTAAGCGGCTGATTACATGGGGTGAACTGGTCAAGTTAGCCTGGATAGGAATTCAATGTCAGGCTGGTGACTCTGAACAGGGCGTTCTCGGTCGGTTTTGTGACGGAAGTGGGTGTGCCCGGGGTGTGATCGTATAATCGTCAGTTAAATGTAACAAATGACTTTCACAGAAATAGTCCAGTTAAGCTTTGTTTACGATTGTATTTACCTACTTCCTATGACGAAATAATTCGCTGTGTTGATAACCATTATCTTATGTGAGAGAAAATATAGAACAAAAGTAACCAGCCAAGTGAATTACCTCACCATGGGAACGGGCCATTCCGAAGTTGAGCTAGGAGCCTGGTTACCACAAAGCCGACATTGCATCATTGGATTGTTTTAGGAGCGAGTCAAAAACAGTTCCAAGATCCATTGCAAACCTAGTTACTACCAGGGGTAGGTTGTATAAAAAGGTGATTAACTTTAATCATGATTAGTGCTTAGATTTAGCCAATCAGGATTAGAGGATAAGAATTTAACTGCGTTTTAATCACCCGATGTCTGATTTAATCGTGATTAAGAGTTTTATACAACCGGATTCTGATCTTCAGCGCAATTTCGGAATAGCGAATTTGGTGACAACGAGCGTAAACAAAGCATAGCCGAATTTGTCCATTAACGTCTCTTGTATGTGGCACCAACATGGCCGCCGAGTCATTACCTTTTGAATCCGAATGGATTGATTTCAAACCATCAACTATTGACCACTTTTACGTCTCCCATAATACAGTTCATTTGGGGTTGTTTCCATAACAAAGGATTTCTAGCTCACCGGAGCATTACTAATGGTCCAAAGAACTGAAAATCTATTTTTTTTATCCAAAGAACCTCTTAAAACGAACTGCATTATGGGAGATGTGAAAGTGATCAATGGTATTCGTATTCTCGTGTGCGGTTCTTGAGATATGATTTATTTGATATGTAAATAACATCTTGTATACGTCATAGTGCATAATGAGTTGCTGTAAAATTAGCAATATTGTTGGAGCTGCTGAACTGTGTCACATAAAACTGTGAATGTTGGTCCACGTGCTTCGTATCATTAAACGGCCAAAGTTTCTCGTGATTTAATAAACTAATTTCAAAAATATGCGTGATTTTTTAGTAACTCATTATGCACTGCGACGTTTGCAAGGTGTTATCTATACATCAAATAATTCTTAATATCTTAAGAACAAAGTGAGATATGAAAGAGGGTCAGCGAACTTTTGAAAAGTTCAGATAGTTAAACTGACATTCTCAGCGAAGGCTCTTCGTGGACATTTCACACCGACGAAGAACCTTCGTACGAAAAGTCACTTTTACTGTCTTTAGTTGCTGACAGTTCCCTGTCTAATTTCATGCGACATGCCAGTAATGACCCTCGCTGCTCTGTTTTTGATTCTTATAACTCTTCACGTAAATGGTTATTGTCCCAAAAAAGGCTCCAATAGTGAATGAAGGTGGTGTTAGACTATGTAATTTTTTCGTACAAGTTGTCTCGCAATTTTGTTGTGATGCAAGTTGTACGAGAAATTGCTCGGTGTAGCATGCCCCGCAATCATTCTCTCGCAAGTCTCGCAACCTTTTTGTTGCAGCAAGCATCGCACGAAGTACTGTTCATCTAGGATTTTTAATAACTTAGACGGCCATAAATTTTTTTTTTTCTGAGAGGGGGACGGTAAGAAGATCTTGAATGAAGTAAGATGTTCTTAAAACATAATATTGAGAAATACGGGTTTTCATTAGATTTTCTGGAAGAACAATTTGGCATAAATTTGTTTCATATGTATATGGAATCATCCGTAACGTAATCAAGGTGTACACAGTATTTTGACCATAGGGATCATATAAAAATAGAGGGGGTTTGGGGGCCGAAAATTGGTTAGAAATCGAACAGTTACCATTGAGTAATTAGGGGTCAAATCTCCAGGCCTTTTACCCTCTGTTCGAGAGTTCATGCTCGTAAGTTAACCAATAATTCTCATTCACGAATGTACTTTAAAAAAAATCAAAATGGCAGTGACGCGGAGAAAACGTAAGGGAATTTTATTTTTCTCCGAGCACAGAGAATAGCGCTGCGACAGCCGACATCTCTCGTGTGCAAGGCTACTGATCTCGACGTGCCTGGAAATATTAAAGACTGCCAAGTGACACAAGTTTTGTAATACGAATAAGTTTTGTAATACGCCACATCTGGTAGCATAGTCAGGGTTTTTCCAAGGGGTGGCCACTGATGGATGCCTGGTGACGTCCGTTCGTGGGCTTAATTTCCGTTTCGTGTGGAAGGGGTCTAAGTTGAAATCTGTTGGAAATTGAGTTCCATTTATACAAATGATGCAAACACAGCCACTTTTTCATAACGTCAACGAATTACGCATATGATTATCTTTTCGTAGATCTCTGAATTTAATGAAGAGAAGATAAACAACAGCAATAGTTGTGATTCGTCGACTGCCTTACAGGATTACAAACTGTCACTTGGTAGGTCGATTTTTGAAGCCATTTCCAGCACTGCTACTCCGGTAAGGATCGAGAAAATTAAGTGGAATGGTGGGGAGTTAAACTGAGTGTAATGGTATTGTAGAGGTGTTTGGTGTTTTATAACGAACGATCTCCTCAAAGTAAAATTATGCGGGGTCACTCAGTGGGTAAAGTGGATATCTCGTCGATAGTAAAATGAAGTATACATTGAGCGAGGTCACCACTCAAAGTGCATATCTCCGCAATGAATTGTTCTTACCAATGAATTACATGTAAAATTTTGAAAAATATTTCTTAGAAGAATTTAAGGAAGTTTTAAAGAACCCCATGTATCCATAGAATGCTTAACAATCCTTAATCTGACTACATCAACAATATTGTCAAGAAATTAATTCGTTTATCTCCGACATCTTTTCAGAAGATAAAGGCAGAGGAGCCCTCCCTAAAAACTCACGGAGGACACCAACAAAATCAAGACAGACCTCTCTAAAGAAGTTATTTTTTAAATTCCAAATATTACCGTCATTTTAATTGCTGAACACAAAGTAGATATCTCTTCAAGCCGATGCTATACAAGTGAATTACATACAGGTAAAATTTGAAATAGATTTGTCAGAAGAATTTAAGGTTCTAAAGAAAACCCATGTATCCATAGAATGTTTAACAATCCTTGAAATCTGACGAAGTGGATCTCTTGGACAGGCGAAGTTACCACTCAACGAAATGATGAAATGAAGTGGAATTGAAAGGATGTCACCACTCGCTGAAAGTGGATATCTCCTCGACAATAAAATGATGTACAAATTAAGCGAGGACACCACTGAAAGTAGATATCTCCCCAACGAATTATTCCCAGTGAATAACAGGTAAGAATTTTAACAGGATTTATTAGAAGAATGTAGAGTTTTAAAGAAAACCGATGCATCCATGAAATGTTTAACAATCTTTGAAATCTGACTATATCAACAAAGTTGTCAAGAAATTGACCAGTTTTATTTCGGACATGTTTTCAGAAGGAAAAGGCAAACGAGAACCTTCAAAGATAAAAAAGATCCAAAGTGATTTATCAAAAAAAGTAAGTTACTTCTTCTAGTGGACATTTCCTCGACAATAAAGTAAAGTCTAAATTAAGCGAGGTCACCACGCACTCCACGTTGATGTCTCCTGGACGTAATAATAAAATGAGGTGTTGAACAACCATGTGAACAATGATATCCCTTCAGGGATATCGATTAGTTGACTGCGCCAGTCGGAAATTGAACCCGGGTCGCCAAAATGGGAATCTGACATGTATCTCTACACCCATGGCTCACCTTGAAACATCAGTTTCTCTGCACCTAAGTTAAGGCAGTCTCGCAAACCTTTTGGTTATCTACAAGCCGTTCAATATTGCTACATCATCAGTACGTTCTTCAACAGATTTTAGGCCACAAGCACAATTGAACAGTATATTTGAATTTCTAGATCCTATTATCTTGAAGTAAATAGAGTAGGAATAAATCGCTTAAACTTTTCAAAGGCTTCTAACAAATGATAAAAGTAATTGTCCCTGATTGTTTTAACTCTTTCCTCACCGAGGACTTATCCCTAGACGAATAAAGTAATCTAGCGTTGGCCAGAGTTTTACGGACAGGGGACATGTGTATTAACATCTACATGTATTGTGCTATTCCTTGATTTCAGTATTATTTAATGAACAACTGTATTTGAAAAGCGAGGACCGTAATGAAAAGCACCTTAAATGGGTAATGGGGTCTTTCTCGTCAAATAAAATTTTCATTCATTCACTCAGCCAGTCAGCCAGTCGTTGAAGAGCATAATATACTACATAACAAACAATAAACCTTTCCTGCATTTGATCTGAAGCGCATGAAACAACGGATCCAAGTTGACGCGTGTTGACAACTGTGACGTCAAGTTAGAATTATGACCAAATACAAAGAGGGATAACATTGAGGATAGCCGCTACATTACTCACGTTGCCCTTTTTCTAGATTTATCTTGATTTTATAATGTAGCCAGTCATCTCATCCTTTTGCAGAACTTTGAGCACTATTAAGGAGTGAACTGTGCAATCGGCTTTAGTCATATTTCGATCCTATTACAGACAAACATCTGTTTCTTAGGGGAGTATAAATTAAATCAAAATTATTGAATGTTGTGTGTTTGTCCCTCGAGGTTTACTTTTTTAACCTCACCTTTTTCTGTTGATTATTGTGTCAATCAATGATACTGTATTTTTGAAATTGATCTTTTCTGGTGATAATTCAGTTTTTTTATACAGAGTACAGTTAACACTCAAACAAGTTTTTTCCTTAAGATCTAAGTTTATATATTAAGAACATATATAATTATATTTTGTGTACTAAGAAACTTAATTCTAAAGTAAGACTTACATTCGGCCAGTTACTCTAACTAAGTATATGACACTACCTATAATTAGACCTAGCGATTGACTGTAACATAAACCGGAAAAGATACATTTCAAATCCTTCACAATGTTTAAAAGATTAAACATTATATTGGTGTTATATCCAAAGTATTGATAAGACATTTTGTTAGCATCACTGTTTGTATTATTCTCTACTCGTTCGTTTATCCTTTACCTACATGCAATTTGGCACCTTGGGAAAACACTTACTGTTCCTCAATCAATTCATTATTTACTTTAAAAAAGAAAGTCATAACATTAGATTAATTACCTTTTGGAATCTTTATGTTCATATAAATCCACTGTTAGGTGAACTTAAAGTTCTGAAATTTCGTGATCTTATTTTGTCAATGAAATGTTTGCTGGATGCATTGTTATCATTATGATAGGGTTAAGCCTGCAAGAAACATCCAATACATTCTTCCATCCTGCTTGGTCTCACGTTTTTCTTTTTACTAAGAAGTTGTGAAAGATATATCCTCCAGTGAAAATACAGATTTAAAGAAGGTCTTGAAAAAGTTCGTCAGGAGAACGATGCCACGGAGCAAGTAGCCAACGAAGGAGAACTGAGGTTGACCGTACTATCCACAGTGTTGGAAGGAAATTAGTTACAAATCTAGAAAGAACTTAAAGAAAAGAACGGAGAACTAAGAAAGTACAGCCAAGAGAACACCAAATTACAAGAACGACAAGCTGCTTAAGAAAGGTAGGAACATTACAACTGTGCTGGAAAACATTTTATTATTGACTTGGTGATAACGCCACGTACTTTGAAGTTCGAGCAACTACAAATACGAAAACCCAGGCAATAGTGTCATGTTTACAATAGAAGCATTGCTTTTTAGTTGATCTACAAATGAGAATTAAGCGTTGCAATAGTTTATTCTCGTGCCAAGCACATCCAAGTAATCCTTCCTTCACTATACACCGATACGACGAGCATTTGGATTGTTTTTCCTCAAATCTTTTACAACGGGGTTTACGATATCAACCCCAGATGAAAAGCCAGATTCCTCAGCGTGATGGCATTTCGTTAAATCGAGGTTTGACGGTAATCAAAATTCGTTAAGGAATGGGGCGGCTATGACATCGCGAAAACGATCTCTACAGAAAATACAAACAATGATCTAAACAGTGCTACGACTACAGTATTGAACGACTTCTGGGAAAACCATAAGGGTTAGGAAACTGTATTTCTGAGATTTTTTAACAAACATGCAATGTGAAAGGAAGTAAATAGGGAGTTGATCCGATCCAGGTGTTATCGTAAGTAACAGTCATTGTGGCTTGATGACCTCATTTATTTCATCAGAGGTGACTAAAGTTTTTAGAACAGACCTGTTGTCTACCATTCTAATGAATGTAAGCTCAAAACTTTAAAATCCCAGGCTATACATTTTCAAAAGAGATTTTTCATAAGTAAGTGGAACACTGTCTCAAGTCAAAGTAAAAGAGTTTAATAACCTAATCTAAGAAAGGCTCAAAAATGGCAATAATTTTCTGGTCTCGAGAAATAATAGTTAATGTACTTGTACTACCTACCAGTAACTCCGTTTACTTAAACTGTGTGTTGCTAAAAAACTTCTGTTCACTGAACCTCAGAAATAGTTGTTTGGGTGTGTTTAGTGAAAAAACTTTAGAAAGCCCTGGAAAGCCTGGATTATTGAATTTTTCCTTGATACATTTATCGTTCCCAGGTTATGTACAAGAACATGCAACAAGAAAGAAATATTCTTAAAGAGGCGGAAAGAAGCTTGATGGAAGAAAATAAATCATCGATGAATCAACAGAAGGGAGATTTTCTCCCTTCTGTTGATTCATCGTCATTGTAAAACAAACCTGGTGCAATACAGGTCTGTATTTTTATGGAAATTGCGAATCTTCATACCAGTCCGTTTCCGTGAATATGACAGATTTACCAGTCATTAGTCAGTATGAATTCTATCCAGAGTTTTGGAAACTTTTGAAGAAATGTAATATTTAAGTGTGAAAACAGGGAACAATCTTCCGAAGATGATTAACCTTTGTTTATTCCAAAGAGCGGTGGAAGTGATCAAGAATGGCTGTTACACGTACTGTTTAACTGTATCAATATGCGCAGCTGTGTGTTACCAGAAAAAAGCTTATGTCCTCGAGATTTATCGACGAAATCGCTGGAAAATGTAGGCTTAGCGTCATATCAGAATATTGATATTGCCATACCTTCGCATTTGGATGTGAAACAAAAACATTTGTTTCCTGCCAGCTAGTTGTAATTAATTTCTAGGCAAAAACTTTGAGCTTAAGAAAAATCACTTTCGTTAAACTTCGCAAGAACATTAACATCAGTTGCAATATTGTAAATATTTACTGCTCTTTGCACACAAGAACTCGTTTGACCGGCCACGTTGAAACGCTAGCAAGAGAAGTGACTTCGTGTAAAGAGAAACTAAGCTCTGAGGCGGATCACCATGGAAAATTGGTTGAATCATGGGAGGTAAAGTTTTTCGGGCTTAATTCAGGATCTTCACAGTTTCAATAAAATAGGTGTTTTCAGTAATAAATGATTAACGAGCAGGAGTTTTTTTTTTAACTTTAAATTCAAGAGGGCGTTCCTCAAATGGTTTAATTATTACAAACACGTGCTGTGAGTTATTAAATATTTGGAATACGAACTCTAAAAAGCGTATTCCTGTTGAGTCGAAAAATTCTTGACAATGGAACCGTATTCACTGACTGATAGCAAACCTACTGCCAATGCATCTAATAATTTCTTTGCTAACATAGGAAATCATTTACCTATATCGATACCCAATACAATCAATTCTTTATTTACTTTGAAAAAGAAAGTCATACCAGTAGATTAACTACCTCTTCGAATTATGTACATATAAAACCAATGTTAGTTAAACTTAAAGTTCTGAAATTTTATGATCTTATTTTTTATAACAGTGAAATATTCACTGGATCCTTTGTAATCATTATCCTAGGGTTTATAGCTGCCATTAACATTCAATGCATTTTCCCATCCTGTTAATTGAAATCATAACTGTAACAGCAGACTTGCTACTGGATTTTATTTTCTTCCACAGATTTGAAATAATTAATGGAAGATTAACATTAGATTAAGTGTGGAATGACATTGATGATACTGTAAAACACAGAAACTTTAAAAATTAATTTTAAAATGATTTAGTCGTGGAAAGAAAAAGAGAGAAATTAAAATCTCTGAATTGGAGATCTATCATACTGTAAGTTTCAATTGTAGTATAATTATGCGAGACAACAGGAGTGGATCGAGGCATGTCAGTGACCAGTTCCAAGTGTCAAAGTTGTGAGAAACCTGTAGGAAAGTGAGGGACGAGCACCCGTGGAAAATTTTGAACATTTATGGTCCTTGAAATGATATTTCCAATATTTCGCTGAGAAAAAAATTCTTCAGGTCACAAAGTGTTCTATGAAGTACACAAAAGCGAACTTTCTTTACAACATTTTTTATTTTAAACATTACTCGCACGGGCAAATATAATAAAAGGTCATGTATTAAATAGCATCCACCACTTCGTAAGTCAAAATCGCAAAAGGCGACGATCCTCTACAGTAATGAGGCTCCTGCGGTCTCAATTATCTCTGTCTTCATCTTTTGGAATCATGTGCAGTGATTCGTGTAGAGTGATCCACACTGTAGATTCTTTCAGTTTCTCATCCTCGCAGTCAGTTTGCAATTCGAGAAGAGTGGCGATTGTCTGAAGAAGCCGGTCTTTCCTTCCTGTCAGGGATTTCTTGTTGTTGCTGCAACAACATATTTCAATTACGATTGGTTTACCTTCTCACGAATATGTCTTACCTATGCTTGCATCAATCAGTCAAGCTGCCGAGATCGAACACGTGGTATTGACAAACTGAATTCGCCATCCGAGTATTTTGAGTAAACGAGACTTGACGCCAAACTATCCAGTCGTGTTTAAACTTTGGGAGTTATTCACCCCTTTGTGAAGCCGAAGGAAATTCAGGCCGTAAATCAGCAATCCAGATGATCTGCATAAACCGAAACTTCTCTACACGTTGAAGATGCGTGATTTCTTGTTAGACAGTCTCAATGTTAAACGGTGAACAGTCTTCGTCGAGGGTATATTCCTAGAGCATGCATGTACTGCTGACCAGTTCACGAGCGGTTCCAGTTAATTGGCAAAACCAATCGTAGTGAAGTTTCACTCATTCCGTTTAATTGGCTACCCAATCTGAGGAAATTTTGACCAGTTCACGACCAGTTCAACTTAAAACGCGACCAGAGAAGGTAATTTTATGGCAGAGCACATCAATCACAGGTAAGCAAGACCGCGATTGTGATTCAAAAGCACAAAAGTACGATCTGAAATCCTATGTAATTAGGATAAAAGCCTTGCCTTAAATTGTCCTTGAAATCTTCAGGAATTGTTTCAACAGATTTTGATTCGTTCACTAGAACTGGTGACGCTAGTCTGGATACAGCCCTGGACAAGTGATGATAAGTTTTTGATTTTCTTCTATGTTTGGTTTTATCTCTCTTGTAGATGTAGCATGAAAATATAATGATCTTGAACTTAAAAATTGCTAGCTAACTTGACGAACCGTATGGCTAGTGCAGCTCGTTTGCACCATCCTTATCATTTATGACACTTGTAAATTATGTGAAACATAAGGTATACTAGCGTCCAAGTCTGGAATAACATTGACAGTGGCATAAACCTCTTCTTATTTTTCCTTTCGTTTTTTTTCCGAAGTTTTTTTAAATCAATGTTCTTTTCCGTTTCGTTTTCTTAGCAGCCATAAAGCAAAAGGTTAAAATTTACATTGGCACAATTACGTGTATTTTTGGACTTTGTTGTGATGATTCTTTTTCCCAGGCCCTTCAAATAAATCGTGAACTTACGACAGCCTGCGTTTTTCCTAAGTTTGTTTTGAATTAATGTTCTTTTCCGTTTCGTTTTTTTAACAGCCATAAAGCAAAAGGTTAAAATTTACATTGGCACAATTACCTGTATTTTTGGAATTGGTTTTGATGATTCTTTGTCCCAGGCTTTTCAAATAAATCATGCACATACGACAGCCTGCGTTTGCAGCTGGGTACACGGTTCTCCACACAATTTCTTAGCCGTAATTGTTAATTGTCATCGCTTTAAGACAAGTTTCGGCTTACAGTTAACTTTTTTCCACGTTCCAAAAACCATTCGTATTCTCAAGGGATATATTGTAATAGTAGCATTGGCAAGAAGTTGTCGCATAAAGGTATTTCTAGTTATTTATACTGAATATCCATGATTCCCTGCTGAAGCCAAACTTGTTTACAATGGAGAAAGATGCGGAAGTAGTTCAATGTTTATTTTTTTGCAGGTGAACTAACTGGAACGTGAAATTACTCCATAGAAAGACAAGTTTTTTTACATGTCAGAAAGATATGAAGTCTTAAAAATGAGGTAGGTTAAAAACTTACTGACGGTGGCTCCTGGTTTACCTATCTCGGTTTTTAGCTTATTGATTTTGATGGTTGCTTTGCCAATCTGGCCGGTGGTTTGTAGATCTCACTAGCCGCTTTGGGGGTCGCGACGGCTGGAATGGCGATCTCGAAGGCCTTCCATGTCAATCGCGCTGGTGTCATTGTTGATCTGGCTCTAGATTTCCGTTGATCTTGGTGGGTTGACGAAACGGTGGGCAGGGCTTTACATCGACAAATGTAAGGTCTTAAAAAGGTGAGACGGGTTGCTGGTTTGTCGATCTGACTGGTTTGCTTTGTCGATTTCGCCGGTAGCTTTGTAGATTGTGCGGAATGCTTTATCAACTGGCTAGGGGCTTTGGCAAAAAGCTAGCTGAGTTAGAAAAACGGGGGCCTAGGTATAGGAGACGGCAGATGGATTTGCAAAACAATGTGCTGGATTGGCAAAAGAGCTTGATAAATTGGCGAAACGGCGGATTGGATTTGTGGACTGGCAGGCTGGTCTCCTATGATTTTCTTTTTAGTAAGAAGTTGTAAAAGATATATCCTAGAGTGAAAATGCAAATATTTTGGAGCAAGTAGCCAACAAAAGAGAAGGTAAGAAAATTACAACTGTGCCGCAAAACGTTTAAAAAGGTATTATTGACTTGGTGATAATGCCACGTACTTTGAAATTCGAGCAACTACAAATATGAAAACCCGGGCAATAGTGTCATGTTTACAATAGAAGCATCGCGTTTTAGTCGGTTTACCCATGAGAATTAAGCGTTACAATAGTCTATTCTCGTGCCAAGAACTACCAAGTTATTCTTTCTTCACTATACACCAACATGACGAGCACTTCGATTGTTTTTTTGACGAATTCGTTGCAACAGGCTTTACAGCATAACGCCCCCCCCCCCCCCATGTGAAAAAACGATTTTCCCAGTGTGACGGCACATGTTAAATCAATGTTTGTCGATAATCAAAACTCTTTAAGGAACGGCGCCTACGACATCATCTAAAAACGACCTCAACAGAAATCACAGACAATGATCTATGTAACGAACATGGATATTCTCTTGGCATAAAAACCTGTTTCAAAGGGACAAAACGGGATTCTGGTGACCACACTTTTTTCCTGTATATATAGTTTTGTCATCTCTCTAAATAAAGTGTACGTACATAAAGCAAAACTGGTCATAGTTACTGTCTTCTTCCACACAATTCATTCCAATCTAAAAGTAGAGTGTTGCGTTGGCAGTATTGAACAACTTCTGGGGAGCCATAACGGATAGGAAACTGTATTTTGGCGGTTTTTTTAACAAGGATGTGATGTTAATGGAAGGGAATACTGCAATTCATCTGATTCAGATGTTATCGTACGTAGCAGTCGTTGGTCATTAGTGCTAGGTGACCTCATTTATTTCATCAGAGTGTGCTAAAGTTTTCAGAACAGGCCTGATATCTTCTTAGGAAATTTTTGCTGCTCAAACTGTGGAACGCCACCGACTGAGAAAAACTGAGTTCCAGACGGGATTCGAGCCCGCAACCTTCTGAACGCTAGCCAGATGCTCTAACCATTGAGCCACCAGAACTCAGACAGCAGAGGAAAGTTACTTGTGGCATTTAAACCTGGGACTAGCCCGTCATTGCAAGCGGTAGATGCCGTCAAACCCTGAGTTAGGTGTACATTTTTGATCAAAATTTTATTTAAAATTCAAAAAAACACCTGTTATCTACCATTCAAATGAATGTAAGCTCGAAATTCAAACATCCCGGGCTATACATCTTGAAAACAGATTTTACATAAGCAAGTGGAACACTTTCTAAAATGAAACGGAAATGGCTTCATCGTCTAATCATCTAAAAATGGAAATAATCTTCCGGTCACGAGAAAATATTTAATGTACTTGTACTATCTACAAGTACCTCCATTCACTTAAACTGTGGGTTGCTAGGAAACACCTGTGCACTAAACCTCAGAAATAGTTGTTTGCTAGTGTTCAGTGAAAAAACTTTAAAAAGCCCTGGAAAGCCTGGAGTATTGAATTTTTAATTCGTACATTTATTGTTCCCAGGTTATGTACAAGAACATGCAACAAGAAAGAAATATTCTTGGAGGTGGAAAGAAGGTTGACCGAAGGAAATAAATCATCGATGAATCAACAGAAGAGAGAAAAGGCTATTTTAACAAACCTGGTGCAATACAGGTCTGTATTTTTATGGAAATTGTGAGAGTCCTCATTCCAGTCCCTTTCCGTGAATATGACAGATTTACCGAACATTAAGAAGTATGAATTCTATCCAGAGTATTGGAAACTTTTGAAGAAATGTAACATTTAAGTGTGAAAATAGGGAACAATGTTGCAAATTAAGTTTTGTCTATTCAAAAGAGCGGTGGAAGTGATCAAGAATGGCTGTTACGCGTACTGTTTCACTCTACCCTTACCCGCCGCTGTGTCTTACCGGACGAAATCGCTGGAATAAAAATTGCTAGCTAACTTGACGAACCGTATGGCTAGTGCAGCTCGTTTGCATCTTCCTTACCATTTATGACACTTGTAAATTATGTGAAACATAAGGTATACTAGCGTCCAAGTCTAGAATAACATTGATAGTGGCATAAAGCTCTCCTCACATTTTCGTTTCGTTGTTTTTCCCTAGGTTTGATTTAAATGAATGGTTTGTCGTTTGAATTTTCTTAACAGCCATATGGTAAAAAGTTACATTGGCAGAATTATTTTTGGACTTTGTTTTGATGACTCTTTGTCCCAGGCCCTTCAAATAAATCATGCACTCACGACAGCCTGCGTTTGCAGCTGAGTACACGGTTCTCCACACAATTTCTTAGCCGTAATTGTTAATTGTAATAGCTTCAAGACAAGTTTCGGCTTATAGTTAACTTTTTTCCACGTTCCAAAAACCATTCGTATTCTCAAGGGATACAGTGTAATAGTAGCATTGGCAAGAAGTTGTCGCATAAAGGTATTTCTAGTTATTTATACTGAATATCCATGATTCCCTGCTGAAGCCAAACTTGTTGATAATGGAGAAAGATGTGGAAGTAGTTCAATGGTTATTTTTTGCAGGTGAACCAACTCGAACGTGAAGTCACTCCATTGAAAGGCACGTTTTTTTACATGTCAAAAAGATATGAAGTCTTAAAAATGAGGTAGGTTAAAAACTTACTGAGTGTGCCTGCTGGTTGCTTTGCCAATCTGGCCCGTGGTTTGTAGATCTCACTAGCCGCTTTGGGGATCTCGACGGCTGGAATGGCGATCTCGAAGGGCTTCCATGTCAATGGCGCTGGCTTCTTTGTTGATCTGGCTCGGGGTTTTCGTTGATCTTGGTGGGTTGACCAAACGCTTGGCAGGGCTTTACATCGACAAATGTAAGGTCTTAAAAAGGTGAGACGGGTTGCTGGTTTGTCCATCTGACTGGTTTGCTTTGTCGATTTCACCGGTAGCTTTGTAGATTGTGCGGAATGCTTTATCAACTGGCTAGTGGCTTTGGCAAAAAGCTAGCTGGGTTAGCAAAACGGGGGGCTATGTATAGGAAACGGCAGGTGGATTTGCAAAACGATGTGCTGGATTGGTAAAAGAGCTTGATAAATTGGCGAAACGGCGGATTGGATTTGTGGACTGGTAGGCTGGTCTCCTATGATTTTCTTGATAGTATGAAGTTGTAAAAGATATATCCTGGAGTTAAAATGCAAATTTTTTGGAGCAAGTAGCCAACAAAAGAGAAGGTAGGAACATTATAACTGTGCTGCAAAACGTTTAAAAAGATATTATTGACTTGGTGATAATGCCACGTACTTTGAAATTCGAGCAACTACAAATATGAAAACCCGGGGAATAGTGTTATGTTTACAATAGAAGCATGGCGTTTTAGTTGATTTACCCATGAGAATTAAGCGTTGCAATAGTCTATTCTCGTGCCAAGAACTTCCAAGTAATTTTTCCTTCACCATATGCCAATATGACGAGCATTTTAATTGTTTTTCCTCAAATTCATTACGACACGGCTTACGATGTAACTACCCCTGGTAAAAAAAACAAAAAAACAAACCAGTTTCCCCTGTGTGATGGCATTTCGTTAAATCGACGTTTGACGGGAATCAAATTTCGTTAAGGAATGGGGCGACTATGACATCGCGAAAACGATCTCTACACAAAATAGAAGCAATGATCTAAAAGTAGAGTGCTATGTCTACAGTATTGAACGACTTGTGGGAAAACCATAAGGGTTAGGATACTGTATTTTTGAGATTTATTTAACAACGATGCAATGTGAAAGGAAGTAAATACAGGAGTTGATCGGATCCAGGTGTTCTCGTAAGTGTGGGAGTCATTGTGGCTTGATGACCTCATGTATCTCATCAGAGGTGGCTAAATTGTTTAGAACAGACCTGTTGTCTACCATTCTAATGAATGTAAGCTCAAAATTTAAAAATCCCAATCTATACATTTTCAA